>JABCKG010000072.1:0-14489 GCA_018851835.1 Hypsizygus ulmarius | reverse complement strand
CCCCCCCCCCCTCGTACGGGAGGGGGGGAGTAAAACATTATCACCATTAAATATAATACTATTTACATCATTAAATTCTACTAATAAGTAATCTAACATGAATTTATTTATTTTAAATTTTTGTTTATTAATAAAATTAATAGTATTTTTCTGAATAATACTTTCTTCAGATTGAGTTAAAAGCTTAGAATTATGATGTAAAAAAGATTTAGTAGATAAAATTCTTTGCATTTTTTCTGTAAGATAACCTCCGTTTTTAAACTCAAGGTTATGAGTATATGTATTTAATTCATATTCCTAATCACGTGGTTTACAAATCATAGGAATTATTAAAGGATTAAAACATTTAACCATTAAATCTTTTATATACTCTTTTTTAATAGAGATATAATTATGTCTTTTTTTTTTAGTAGTATAATCAAAAATAGGAGAACTTTGATATAAGAGATCTACATTTTCTAAAATTAACTTTGATATAATAGATCTACATTTTCTAAAATTAAATCTAATAACGCACTACCTATGGATATTTTACTTTCCTCTTTAATATTTAATATTAATTCATTGTACTTTTTTTCCCAAAATAAAGGTTCTTGATTAATAAGATCTAAAATTGGAAAATTTTTAGGTATTCTTCTCAAAACAAGTTCCATGACTCTCATAATTAAAGTAGAATTTTTCATTTTATTTCCTTCGATTTCTGATAATAAACGTATTATTATACTCAAAATAATATTTATTAACTTACCATTATTAAAAATATTAATATCTCCAGAATCTGTAGTTTTTATAGAAGTTTCAACACTAAATATTAACATTTATAATATAGCTTTCATATTATTTTTTTCAATCTCACTTCTTAATTTACTAAAGTTATTTATCTGATAAGGTTGGTTAAAAATTTTAAATACCATATTCAATTTATATTCCCAGTCTATTATTAATTGTCTATTAAATATATTACTGCTATTTAAATCTATATTTTTAATTAGATATTTTAGATAATTATTTTCATATTCCAACAATAATTCTTCTATTTCAATTTGTATTTTTTCCTTTTCAGATTCATCTTTACAATTTTTAATTTTATCTATTATACTTTTGATCTTTCTAGATAAAAAGCTTCTTTGATGAAATCTGCTATTATTAAAACCTTCATTTTCTTCATTTAAAATAGGGGGTGAAATTAAATTATTATTATTAATTGAATTATAAGCTATACTATGATATTTTCTAATATCTATGTTATTTTTTTTCTTTATTTTTTTTAGTAGCAATCAATAAATTATTAGAATTTAAAGTTAGACTATTATTTTTATCTTTTTCTTTTTCAATTGAAAAATTACTTAAATTTTCATATAACATTTCAGATATTTCCTCTTCAGAGGGATTTTGATTATTGAAATATATTGAATCATTGTTTTCTAAAAATATTAAGTCATTATTATTATTATTTTTAGTATAGTGAGATTGAAAAAACTCTTTATAATGGTTTAATAGATCTAAGTCTAATATTAACGATTGTATTTTTTCCATATCTAAATTAAAGGTTGTATGTGTTATGCGTTTATATTCTGTCGGTGGAATGATAGGAGTTAAATTATTTTTTAATTTAGGATTTTTACTTCTATAAAGTTCTTTTGAAGTTTGATGTACTGACTTTACAACAGAATTATAACCATTTTTAAACCCCAAAAAATGTTCTATCCAAAAAGAAAGTTTATAATCAATTGGACTTAATATATGTTTTTTATTGTTAAGACCTCCTGAAATAATGATTTTATTTTCTTTGAAAGAAGTTATAATCGATTCCCAACTATAACCTTTAAAAATAAATATGGATTCTTTAATATAATTATTAGGTCTAAATATTTTAAATTTGACTCTATTTAAATATTTTAATTGCAGCTCAGAATGTTTTTTTCGGTCTTTAAATTCATTATATAAACAACTTCTTAAAAATGAAGTATAATCACTTAAATTACTATGTGTGAATTCTAAACTAAGATCTTTTGAAAATTTTAATATTTTATTTTGTGTTTCTAAATATGTATCTTCTATTATATTTACTCTTTTTACTTTAGTTTTAATTAAGGTAGGTAAAATACGAGAATAAGTATCTAAAACTTCTTTCTCTGTGGAAGGTTCTATATTAATATTTTTAAGCTGATTTTTAGTAGTTACAAAAATTTTAACATTACAAATAAAATTTATACGTTTATTTAAATTTAATTCTTCGAAGAGTTCTTTTTTAATTTCAGTTTTATTGGTATATTTTAAATATTCATATATTAATTTGAAATTATCTTTATTATTAACTATTGTTAAATCAGAAAAACTGGCTATAACTACTAAATTTTTAACATCTGTTTTTTTAGTTCTGAATTTAATATTTTTCAATATTGATGTTCTTATTCGAAGTTGTCGCTTTCCATCCTTAGATGTTTCAAAAAACTTTTTCATTTCTTCACTGATATATATTTTTTTTAACTGATTTTCCCATATAATTAATTCTTGGTTTAATTTATCAATTTTTGTATTATACATATTTTCAATATCTTCAACAGTGTCATTACCCCAGAAAAGTAAAGGGTCAGGATTTTGAGATTCTTTAATTTTCGCGCTTATTTCACTTTTTATAAGATTAATTTTAGTTGTAATTTCTTTAACTTTATTTAATGTTTCATCATTAAAAGCTAACCCATTGTTGCTATTATTATTTGTCATTTTTATTTTTAATTTATTTTTAATTTAAGCTTGGATAGAATTAAGGTTAAGATAGATAGGTATTATCTTCTTTATGACCCTTTATCTCCATTTATTACTTTTGACTTTATCTTTATCCTACTATATATACCTCTATATGAGATAAAGAAAGGATGTAACTTTATACTAAATCTAAATAAAGTTTAAAAATTAAGGTTAAGAAGAAAAATGGAAGGGTCTACCTATATTAAATTTACCCCGATCCCGCTAGAGGAGGGAGAGATTTAATTCACTTTAATTTCAATAAATGAAGCGAACTTAAATTATATTTTTATTGTATTAATATAATTTTAATTCACTAGAATAAACTTCAATTATAAATATTTATCATTTAAAAAATAACTGTGATATACATTCGTTTCACTTTCTAGACGTTATTTAGTTTAATAAATATAATTATTTAATTATAAATATTAAATATAAATGATAAATATTTCCTTAATATTTATTTTATTTAATATTAAGGTAGCTAAAATATAAGCTGGATTACTTTACTCCTATTTATTCTCTATTTTAAATAAATTTAGAATAGGGTTAATTAAAGGTAGGCAACCAATAAATAAGAGTAATAGTATTCAAAGTTATTTATTTACTATAAATAAATAATTTTCTTAACTTCTCTTTTAATAATATAAAAAAAAAAATTTTAAATTATTTGAATATTTAAAAATTTCTCCCTTTCCCTACGAAAGCGCCGCTCAAACCCCTTCCTTAATTAAAAGGGTTACTGCTTTATAATATCCCTCCCCTGTCCCTTTTTAAATCTGGAATTGAGAAGTAGAATAAAGGGGGTAGGGAGGCAGCGCCACCCCTTATCCTTTTTAAATCTCTATTATACTATCCCTATCTTGCAGTCCTTACCTCTGACCCCTTTCCCTTATTTACTCCCCTCTTTTTTAATCCCCTTCCCTTTGTAAATACGGGGAAGGATTGGGGCTTGCTTGCTTGAATTATTCCCGCTATACTGGAATGGGGTGGAAGGATAGCTGAGAGGAAGTCTAAAAAGGAAAGGAGGGAGGGGTTAGTTTATTAACTTTATTTAATTAAAAAAACACAACTAATATTAATAATATACTATACATTAAAACAAGTTTTTTATTAAATGTTTGTTCTTCTTTTTTCATGGCATTATTTGTACCAATAAGATAAAGAGCATTTAACCACATTTGAATCATTTATATGGTATATTTGGTAGAAATCAAGATCAAATAGAAACTATTAATATTACTAAGGATCAATTATTAGAGTAATTATCTACTAAAATAGTTAAATCAATCATTCAAATTAATGAAAATATATACACTTTATTAATTTATAATAATTTAGATACTAAAATACTATCTAAGTTGAACTCAAATTAAAATTCTGAATATAAAAATTCAATTCCTTTCAATATTAAAAATAATGTTAGTATAGCTTCACCTATAACTAGTTAGACAAGAATTCATATTTAACCTTTCATTTTAAATCCAGGAACCGTTTATACTGATACTGATACTCTTTTCACATCTACAGCTTTACCATTACATTTAATTAGTGATGAGTTGGGATTAATGAAAGATGAATTAAAAGGTTCTGTAATAGAAGAAGCTTATTTTTTTAAGATATTAAAATATATGGATATTGGTATTATAATAAAAATCAAGCTATCATAGAAAAATCAATAATTTCAGGAATATCTAGAGATAGTGTAAGTTTTAAAAAAATTAAGAGTATTTTTAATTTATAATTAATCACCAGAGAGATACCTGTAAGATTTAACAAATCTCTAAAAAACATTAAACATTAATATCAGTTCCACTTTAATATCAATTAAAAAAACTAATATTAAACCTTTAGTTGATAATAATTATCACCCAATAAAAATAAATTATTTAAATCGATTAGATTTAAATAATTTATTTTTATTTTTATTTTAAAGATATTGTTATTTATTTTTATTTATTTTTATTTTTGATCTTTATTTATTTTTGAGCAGTAAAGGAATCGAACCTTTTACGGTTATTAACCAATTCTTTTACAGAGAATCACCATTACCAATCGGATCACCTGCCCTTATAAAAAATCAATATATTATTATTTATAATTTAAACCTCTTTTAATCATATACCCTTAACAATATTTTTTTATTTTTAATTAATTATCCTTTTATTATACAGTATATTATGCCAAATATTCTTATTATTTTTATTATTTTTTTAATTATTACAACCATCTAGCGCTGCCTACCTTTATGAATAAATATATATTTAAAGGGGGTATAGAGATGTTGAACTCTTAAGCAAGAATCGTTGGCTTTTTTACTTTCTTTTTATTCTCACCTTACCCCTTTTCCGTTTTACTCTCTCCCACCTTTTTCCAGATCCCGTCTCTCACTATCCTTTATCTCCTATTCATGACCCTAACTTAAAGGGACAGAGAGGAAAAGGGGTAAAAGGACTTGAAGATTTCGTAAGGGTTCGGGATACAGGACCTTACCATTCCTTTTTAATACAACGGAAGTACAGGATAACAGAATTAGGGATAGATAGGAATATTACAACAGATACAGGGTAATAGACAAAGGAAGAAAAGAGGATTCTCTAAGATATGTAAATTGTTTAAAATTTAAAAATAGGGGATTACTTATAATCTATTGATTTTTCCTTTAATGTTAAAAATAATATAAAAATTAAGAATATAATAAAAGGAAAGCCATCATCAGAGCGAATAGCCCTGTAGCTTCTGCTAAAGCGAAACCTAAGATAGCGTAAGAGAATAATTGTCCTCTAAGTTGCGGATTTCTAGCTGTAGCTAAGATTAATGAACCGAATACTGTTCCAATTCCTGCTCCCGCTCCAATTAAACCTGAGCAAGCTAAACCTGCTCCTATGTATTTTGCTGCTGCTAACATAATTTTGAATAAAATTTCAATTGATAGCGTCTAACATATTAAAGCTTTTTTTATTAAAAAAAAAAAAGAAAAATATAAAAATAATAAAATTTAATACTCTTTTAATCTTAAAGTATAAAAAATCTTTCACTCGAACATTAGCCTTTTTCTACCTCTTTACTGGTAAAGGAAAACATTTCCTCTTCCTTACCTTCCATTTATACCTTTACTAATACCCTTTTTGCTTTTACTTCACCTCTTCTACCTACCTTCCACCCTTTCTCCTTTGCCCCTTTTTAATATTCCGTATCCCGTATCTCTATCCCTTTAAAATAACAGAGAGGGTCCCGTATCCTGTATCCCTATCCCACTTCCCCTTTCTTGTTTAATAAAAACAGGTCCTCTTTGTTCCGTCCCCCTCTCCCCTTCCCCCTAGCGCAGTTGCCCTCCCTTTGTAATTCCAGGTGGGTCTAGGAAAAGGAGAGAGATCTAACAGAAGTAGGGGGAGGGTGGTGCTTAATCATAAAATAAATTACAATAACACTGTTTCATGTTTATATAAAAGTATGAATAGTAATAAATCTGTCCCTTCCTATACCCTTCCCTGGATTATACTGCAACCCTAGCCTTTTCAAACCTAGGGTCCCTTGACTATAAAGCAGCAGCCGGTACTCCCCTCCCCCTTTTAGGATCCCTTCCCTTTGTAAATACGGGGAGGGATTGGGGTTTGTATTAAAAAGAAGGGAAGGGTCCTGTATTTATGAGGGTGGGAGGATAGGAGTCATAACATGGTCAGGATACAGGATCAAAGCTATCCCTCCCCTTTTTTATCCCCTTCCCTTTGTAAATACGGGGAGGGATCGGGGGCACAGGATAAAAGTAATCCCCACATAATTACAAAGAATAGGGTGGTTGATTTAATTAATTAAAAAATAGCCAAAAAATTAAATTTTTACAATGTCACATTTATTTATTTTATCACCATTAAATCAATTTGAAGTATCTAGTTTAATAGGGGTGAATGCTCCTATATTCGGTTATTTAAATATAACATTAACTAATTTAGCTTTATATTCTTGTTTTATATTATTAATAGTATTAGGGTTTCATTTTTACGGAAATAATGATTCAAAATTAATACCTAATAAATGGTCTATATCATTAGAATCATCTTTTGCAAGTATAAGTTCAATGGTTAGAGAACAAATAGGATCTCAAAGTGAAATATATTTACCTTTTATTTATTCTTTATTTTTTTTTATCTTATTCGGTAATTTAATATCTAATGTTCCTTATTCATTTGCTGTTACAGCTAGTGGAGTAGTATCACTAGGTTTAAGTTTTACAATTTTTATTGGTGTAACTATTTTAGCTTTATCAATACATGGAATTAAATTTTTCGCTTTCTTCATTCCAGCTGGTACTCCATTAGCTTTAGTACCGTTATTAGTTTTAATTGAATTAGTATCATATTTAGCTAGAGCAGTATCATTAGGGGTTCGATTATTTGCGAATATAGTAGCGGGTCATACATTACTAAAAATTTTATCAACTTATTTATATAAATTATTTTCAGGAAGCATATTAGTAGCTGTATTAACTTTAATTCCTTTTGCTATCTTTTTAGCATTAATTGGTCTAGAATTAGCAGTTTCACTTATTCAAGCTTTTGTGTTCACATTATTGGTATGTTCTTATTTAAGAGATGCTATTGAACTACATTAATATTTTTAATGCCTGAATTAATTTATCTTTATTTGATTAAATAAAATTAGAAATGTATAATCCCCTATTTTAATTACCTCAGGATAAGTTAAAGTCAGTAAGCAGGATCAAAATAAAACTAGAGAAAAAAGTGCTAGCGATCTTTTTAAGATTAAAGTTACCTGCATTTTACCTTTTTTATTCCACCCTTCCTTTGTGCCGGATATTGTTTTCTAAAAAAAAAAAAAAAATCCTCCCCACCCTTTCCTGCTCTGCCGTGTAAATACGAGGATCCAAGCCCCGATCCCGTAATTACAAAGGGGCCCCGATCCCTTTATAGTCCAGGGGAGGGTGGGCTGCACCTTTATAATTCTGGAGCAATAGGGAGGGGGAGAAAGGATAGGGCAAGGTCTTAACTAATATAAGAATAAAGAGTATAAGAGATTGTTACTATTTTAAAACAGGTATACCTTATATAAGATATTAGAAATTTGGGACTTTGGGATTATTCTAAAGAGTAAAATAATATAAATTAACTAAAAGTAACTAAAACAAAATTTTTTTAAACTTTTATTTCTATATTATTTACCTTTATGTTGACTCTGGGCTAGGTTAGTTAAGTACCATAAATTTATTTAAAGAGTTTTGTAAAAGGGTCAATGTATAGAGTAAGCAAATGGAAAAAGACAAGATAAATTCATAACACTAAATTAAATTCAGACGTGGCTAGGAGCAGATAGTAATATAAAAAATACTCCGTGCCTCAATCCCCTAATCCCTGCCCTTACCCTCCCGTTTTACATAGCAGAGAGGCAGCGCGGCAGAGCGGCAAAGGCCTCGCAGACCGTAAGGGGGAGGCTGCTGCTTTAAAATAAAGGGCCCCGATTCCGCTACCCCTTTTTGGATCCCCGTACGGGATAAAGGGAGGGGATGGAGGGATAAAAGAGAGATGGAGAAAAAGGGTCCTTAGCTTAATTGGTAGAGTACCTAATTGTCGATTAGGGTGGTCCCAGTTCGAATCTGGAAGGGCTCGTATAAAGTAAATTTTATGAATTATTAATTTTACCTTAATATTTAAATAGAGATTAAATAACAATTTAATTTTTTATTTATTTTGGTATTTATCTTTATATAAAAAAAAAATAAAATAAATATTTATATATAAATATATATTTATATAATTTAAAATTAAATTTTTAGATTATAACTCTAAATACCTAAAATCTTCGTTTTATTTAATTTAAAAATAAAGTGTTTTACCTATACCTTAAATTGGGTTTGATTTTAAGCGCTTAAAAGTTAGTACTTTTCTGACATTTATATTAAAACCCCTCCCTCGCATTAACCTTACTTCCCCCCGTTTCAATTTTCCGTGACCCTTGTACTCTTATCCCTTTTTTCGCTCTCCCTTATCGGCCTAGGTTAAGGGAAAGCTGGAAGAGGACTTCTTCCCCTCCCCTTCGTAACCCCACCTTATGAATACGGGGTAAAAATACAGGGTAGGGTAAGGTACGGTAGTACTGGAAAGCCGGATTAAGGAGGAAAAAGGAGAGACTGAGAAGATGAGAGGCAGGGGATTACTTTTTATTATAAAAAAAAAAATAAAACGCCTACCCCTCACGTATCTATCCCAACCCCGTTTTACCCCTTTGTGATTAAAGGGGGTCAGTTGGTGGGGTACGGGGTATGTGACACGGGACCTCCACCCATTCCACTATATAAATCTTGAATAGGGATAGGGGTACAGGATTCCCTTGCGCAGCGCGCTGTTTCCCGAGCCCCTCCACCATAAAGGAGGGTGGGGAGGGATGGGATAACCTTTTTAAAGAATGCACAGCCATCCTGCCTTATTTTATTTGTAATAATCAAATTAAGGTCAAATTTTCTAGGTTAAACCTACAGTCTTTTTATATATTATATTTTAAGTTCCCTATAAAACTTACAACCCTGGTCATGAACAGGATCTTTCTATTTTCCCACTTTTTAAATATTAATATTATTTTTAATGATAAGGGAGGATCTGGTAGGGGTGGGTGTCTCTACCCTAACCCCCAATCCCTCCCTCCCCTTTACTATAAAGGGATAGGGATAGGGGAGGGGAGTAAAATTTTCTTACCCCTATCCCTTGAAGATCGAGGGATCCTTTTTCGGGACCCTCCCACCCTCCCTTTATTATAAAGCAAAACAAAGCAAAGCAGCAGCCCTTCCATTTAAGGGAAGGGCTGCTGCGCAAGGGGTCAGATAGGGAGGGGTGTAAAAACATGGTGGGGTGGATATTTAATATAATGTTAACTCTTGTTTTAAAGCCTTTAATCAATTATAATTTAAAATAAGAAACGGCTTATTGACTGAGTATTATTTTAAATATAAAGCAGTTTCCTAATATTGACCTTCCGTTAACCATGCTTCTTTTCTAGGTACTTTTGCAATAGAAAATCTATTCCACTCTCCCTCCTTTTCCATCCCTTTCTCTGAATTATAAAGAAGCAGCCCTTTTTAAAGACCCTTTTTACCCAGTATAGGATACTGGACCCCCACCCTCCCTCCCCTTTTTTTTATCCCCTTCCCTTTGTAAATACGGGGAGGGATTGTGATCCTGTATTTCGGACCCTCCTCCCCTTTGGGTAGGGGGCACGGGATTTTTAAAAAGGGATAGGGGGTAAGGGTAGGGGAGGAGTGGAGGGGAGGGAGGAAGAACCCTGGATCCAAGTAGGTATAAAGGTCTAAGGACGCAGGCTAAAAACTCATTTTTTTTTTTACAATGACAACTCTTTTTATAAATATTTTAGCTTTTGGTACATTATTATCAAGTATTTTTTC
This sequence comes from Hypsizygus ulmarius, assembly GCA_018851835.1. Taxonomy (NCBI): domain Eukaryota; kingdom Fungi; phylum Basidiomycota; class Agaricomycetes; order Agaricales; family Lyophyllaceae; genus Hypsizygus; species Hypsizygus ulmarius. The sequence goes on along the minus strand of JABCKG010000072.1, from coordinate 4,327 downwards.
TATCACTTCTAAAAATCCCGTTATATCGGTAATTTTTTTAATTTCTACTTTTGTTCAAGCAGCAGTATATTTAATCTTTATTGGTATTAATTTTGTAGGTATATCCTATATAGTTGTATATGTTGGAGCTATTGCTGTACTATTTTTATTTGTAATAATGATGATAAATATTAAATTAACAGATATATTAGAAACTGGAAATCAATATACTAAAAATTTACCATTAGCTATTGCAATAGGATCTTTATTTATATTTATTATTTTTACTATTATACCTTTTAATTTTAATAATGTTCCTGCTTTATCCGTATTATTAGATAAAATTACATATTTAAACAGTATACTATCAGATTCTAAAATAGTATCTATTAATTTGATTAATTCTATTGTAAATAATTATTTTCTATCATCATTATCTGATGTAATAATTACAGAATTTCAACAAATAGAAGTATTAGGTCATGGTTTATATACTTATGGTGCTGTTTTATTAATTACATTAAGTGTTATATTATTATTAGCTATGTTTGCTACTATAATAATTTCAAGATCTAATAAAGCAAATAAAAAGATATAAGTTTATGACTTTTATACAATTAAATAATTATATTAATTTTATAATTGAATTAAGTGGAATAAGTCATATTAGCTTATGTTTATTTATTTTAATATGTTTATTTTCTATTGTAAGCATTACTATAGTAATATTTCTATAGATAAGTATAAATTAAATGATAAATATCCTAAATTAGTAAGTTTCATTTAATTTAGAAATAAATTGTAACAACCCCTACCCCTCCCTCTCCTTATGGGTAGGGGACTACAAACGGGATCCTCCCCTTTAATTACCCCCCAACACTGTGCCCCGTACCTCAATACCTTTTAATTTTAATACCTTGTATTTACTCCCCTCTCCTATTCTTGTTCGGGGCAGGGACCTGTATTTAAAAAAAGGTCAGGAGTAGGAAGGGGATTCAAGCCCCTATCTCTTTTTTTAAAAATATCCCAAGTCCCCAATCTACCCCGTATCTTGTAGAGGTGGGAGTTCGAGTAGGGGAGGGTAGGGTAGAGGAGGGACCTTTTACCCCTTAATACTTTTTTAATTTAATCATCAGGGTAGGGGTTCCGTAATTACAAAGGGAGGGAAGAGAAACCGGAGAAAGGAATAGAAGGGGTCCTGTATTTCGATCCTTTTATAATAATAATAATAAAGGGGAAGTGGTGGGAGGGGAGTAAAAATCCTTTTTAATTGTTTTAGTTTTAGCTTTATTTTATGCAACATATAGAATGCTTCAAGGTTTGATTCTGATAAAACAAATTTAAATTTTACAAGTATTTTACTTTATATAACAAAATACCAAGATGGTTAAAATATTTAATAATTATTAAATATAATTGTAATTTATAATTTAATTGCAGGAGATACTAATAGTATCTATAATTCTGATATTAAAAGTTTTTATTTACAGGTATAAAATGATTAGTATATCTGATATTCGTTTAATTCTTTTATATAAACTAGTAGACTTATATTTATTAATAAAAATTTCAAACTTGAAAGATATTGATATAAAAATTAATCAATATTTCCCTAATTTTATAAAGAATTATTTATTACAATTAAAAAGAATAAGTCAAAGTGAAAATCTTAATTATTTTTTCAGAGCGAACATTAAATTTACACTAATAAAATTTATTATGTTTTTATTTTTATTATTTATTGTATATGTGCTTAGCTAATTAAAATTTTTTAATTTATAGTTTTTAATTTATTTCTTTATAACAAATATATCTATACCTTAAAAATATGTTATACCTCTCTCTATTTCTGGCGCAGCTGCCCTTCCCTACCCCGATCCTTATCCTATCCCATGTCCTGACCCCGTGTTCCTTGACTATAAAGCAGCAGCCCTTTTTAATAACTTAAGGCCCTATATTCTATACTCCTATATCCTTATTCCTTTCCCAGTCACTTTGTCTAGTCATTAAACAGGGGGCTTGTTGTTTTTAATAAAGGGTTTTTACAAAGGGAGTAAGCATACGGGGAAGGGAGGCAGAGCTCCCGTGTGTTTAAGGTGGTAGTAACAACGGGTGCAGTGCTCCCACCCTGTACGGGAGCCCGTACGGGAGCCCGTACGGGAGAGGGGGGATGATCGAAAAATTAAAAAAAGTACATATTTAAACACTCATTTTTTATCAGTTAATATTTCATTAGTATAAAATATCAGCAAAAACAGGAAAGTATAAATCATGAGACTTAAATAAAACAGTTATATTAATTATATTAAAATATAACTGATATAAAGCATTATGTTTTTCCTTATCCTTTTTAAATTTATAACTATCATCAATACTTATTTCTTTATATTTATTTTAATCTTTAAATAATACACATTTTGTAAACCTCTATTAATATAAAAAAAAAAAAACCTAAATAAAAAATATTAAAAATAAAAAGTATTTTAAAATTTAAAATATATTTAAAATATATTTGGTTAACTGGAATATTTTTAGGTATTTTATTTTATATTTTAAATATTATTTTAATAAATTTCTTTTCTCTCTCCCCTAACGGGATCGGGGTAAAAATATTCAAATTAAAATATCTGAAACTTATCCTAAATATATTCAAAATGTGATTAGAAGTTCTTCATTTGATTGGTACAAATAATTATTTAAGAAAAGAAGAACAAGAATTAAATAAGAAACGTGTTTTAATGTATAGTATATTATTAATATTAGCTATGTTTTTAATGTAAGTTATTTATATTAATTTATATGTTTTAAATTTCTCCCTGTCCGTACGGGAGAGGTAGGTAGATTTTTTTAATAATTTGAATATTTTTTTATATTAATTTTATTATATTTTTATACCCCTTACTCTTTAGTCTCTCCCTGGACTTTATGGTCAAAAGGCAACGCTGCAGCAGGGAGTAATTACGGATACCTTCGTCTAGTTTTACAAAGGGATATAGGACCCCCTCTATAAAGAGGTTTTTTTATATTTCCAATCACCATAGATAATTACTTAAATCAATAATTATATTAAGATTACCAGTATTACTTTAATACCAAAATAAATTTATTTACTAATAATAATATTTATATCTCTATTACTCTCACTGCAACCATTTTAAGTTGTAATATTTTCACCAGAACTATTACATCTATACAACTATTCGCCATTTAACTTACTTATACGAATATCCCCGGCCCAAATCTATTATAATTCAAGGGCCCTGTACGGGAGGGGTGGTTAATTTTATCAATATTCGTACTTCAACTGAATCATAGTTGAAACATTAAATTATTATTTTAACTCTTTGGTCTAGTCTTCCTCTGTTCTGTGTTTTTAGGGGTATGTATTCTGGTGTTTGATTTTTTTTTGTCGGTTCTCTATAGATAGAATTTATATAAATATGTGTGTTAAGGTAGTTTCTGTATGTCTTTGATTTGTTTTTACTATTTTAATATATAGATGTATCTTTATTTATTCATAGATATGTTTAAATATTGATTTTTCAATAAATCTTTAGTTTTTATTCTTTATGTTTTAGATATTTGTATATATTCTATTACTTTAAATCATTATAAGACTTGATTTAAGGTAGTATATTTTTAATATTGTCGTTTTGCGGTTTTGTTTAAATTTGTATTAAGAATTTTATATTGTAAATATTTATTATATTTGTTCTTTGTATTAATTTATCTTTACTATTAATAGAACTGGATTATGGAGTTACAGATGTTTATAATAGTTTTGTAATATCTAAATCGTTGCGTGGTCTGGAAATGGAAAAGTTACCATTATTCGATTCAGATAGCAATTTCAATATAGGAGTAAAGTTATCAACTATTAAGAAATTATTAACCTCTCTCCCCCGTCCGGGAAGGTGGTAGAATTGAAAATTATAATAAAGAAATTAATAATTTAAATTCAGAAATTAAAATTAAACAAGGAAATATTTCTACACTCGAAACAAATTTAATCCAAAGATTAGAGACCAAATCTAAGTAAAAAAAAAATTTAACTACAAATAGAATTTTAAATATTAATACAAATATTAAAAATACTAAAAATAAAATAGATACAATAAAAAAAGAAATATTAATACTACAGTCTAAAGTATCTGAGCTGAATACAGAATTATCGACATTAGATAGTATTTCAGTGTTTGAAATTAAAGATAAATATTTGAATTTAGTTCAAAAAGCCCAAAGACGTAGTGATATTCATAGATTTAAAAAATTAGTAGTAGTAGTAGTAGTAGTAGTAGTAGTAGTAGTAGTAGTAGTAGTAGTAGTAGTAGTAGTAGTAGTAGTAGTA
>JABCKG010000071.1:0-31175 GCA_018851835.1 Hypsizygus ulmarius | reverse complement strand
GCTGTACATGCTCCAGCTTCCAGCTGGGAACACATCTGGGGTCGCACCACATCAACAGATGATATATCGCTGTCTTGTCGTCGAATAGATCAACCACAGGCAATGGAGATGCCTCCCTTTTGTCGGTCTGTGGGCCCTGAGGCAAATGGAACATGGTGTCGAAGACGGGGGAAGCAAGGGCAAGGAGACTCTTCCTGACGTAAAACTCTTCACCATCCCTACTCTGAAGAATCACATCGGCCCCATCGTCATCTGTCATGTTGAATGGCCATTTATCAAATCCTGCTGATTGCTGTTCTTTGGCGGACATCTTGAAACCTTCGGGGTCTAGTATACCGAGGATGGATGCTTGACTTTGTCTAGTAGGAGTGGCCTTTCGAAGGACGATATCTTCTTTTCTAAATTTAAAGCAACAATCACACGAGGCCACCACGAGGTAGCTCCAGTTAAGATAATGGTATTTCACTACGACCAGTCACAAAGCACTATACGAGCAACCCATAGTCGGACGACTTGCCAAATCCCAAATACACGCCATGCACGGCCAGCCTTTCTTAAGGTTCAAATTGAAACACCACTTAACATCGGGTCCTATCTGTCAGCACAGAGGCAATCGGCACAGAGGTAACTCACAGCATTTATTCTGTTTTCCACTTCAGTACTGAGAAATGCATTGAACCGCTGGAGATCTCTATAAGCACGGTCTCGACAGTAGAGGCAGCGGTGCGCCAACTCGAGAGCTTTTCCTGCAGTTTCAGCCGGACGATTAAACACCGTTTTACCTCTCGGCCGTAGCCTCAAGGCCGCCTTCACTTCCTGGATATAGTCCCCCCACCACTTCGAACGCCGGATATGATCCTGGCTCTCATCCCATATACAATCGCATGGCAAGAGTGGGCCATCAAACCATATGTAAGGCTGCCGCACCCACTCTATTTTCTCGACAGTCTCGGTCGCCAGTCGCCCGCAGAAAAAGTAATATTGTTGCAATTTGTAGAGCATTGCACCAGAAATGTCTCCTAATTGCGGGACGTATACCCGTTCGTTCAATGGATGATGTAGTGTTTCCTTGGCGGCTATGAGCACCAATTCTGGAAGCTGATGTCGCACTGCAATCACGAACACCTTGAGAGGATCTGCTTCGACGTATGCTTTTATCTTGCCGAGCAGTTCACCAATGAACCTTTTCGTGCCAATCATCTCGTATTTCTCTGCTGATTTGAGAGCTAGTTCGATGTCTTCCAGCTCCCAGCTTGGTACTGCCCTTGGGTCACACCACAACAGCAATTGCTGCAACGAGTCCCCGTCTTCCGCCAATTCGACGACCGGCTTGACACCTGGGCGGCCCTTGTGGCGTTCACAAAGATTAGGCAGCAGTCTTGCGAAGAAGGGGGAAGCCATGGCTAAGAGGGCCGAGCGAACATGGAAATCCTCTCCGTCGTTGCTGCGCAAGATGACATCGGAGCCATTGTCGGTTTCATCGAAAGGAGGATCATCGTCAGATCCAGGAGGACTTTCACTTTCATTGTCAGACATGTTGGGGATTTGGAGAGGTATGAAAGCTATGAGATGTTCTATAGTCCAGGCATGGCCATTTAAATCTGTAGACTGATAGTACACGAGGCAAAAAAGCTCGATTGGATCTTCGAGCGCTAATTTTGTATCACCTGGCCCTTTCAGAGCTTTCCGCCAATCGATGAAGCAAGATAAGGCCGTCGATGCCACACCATTACCGATTAACAAGATTCTTGAATCGAAGAAAACCAGATGGGGCAAGTCAAGGGCAAGTTACAATAGCCATCACGATGATCAGTCTCGACAAAGCTTCGGGAATAGGAGTACTAGTGCGTACGATAAACACCGTTGGAAAATTTCGTGTGTGTTCTGATGCTAGAAAAGCTCTGAGAACCAGTATTTGCAACTTCAACATGTTCACGGTCATCAAGGTTCAGAGGAGACCGTGCAGATCACGGTCACTGTAAGAACTTCAGCTCGGGTAAATGATCGGCGATCGGAGTCGATTTCGCCTCTTTCAAGTTCCTCACTTCCACTCCCATCTTCGCCGATGTTGCAACTGGAGGTTGGCCCACCGTCCGTCCCTGTGACGTATAACTACCAGTGTTTCGAAACTCGAATAAGTCAGAATTCAGCATCGTCCACGAGACACCGATGGACACCATCATATACCAAGTACCAAACGGCCTTCCTACTCCTTCAGCCTCCTTCCCATCCTCTGCCTAAATGTAAATTATGTGTCGTGCTCTTCATCGTAAACTCTTCAAGTTGGTTGACAATGCTTCAAGGCGTCGATATTTGCCGGACCCCAGACATATTGGTTGTCCGTGACCCAATCGAAACTGGTCGCAACTCCGCGTGCAATTCTCGCACATGAGAAGAAATAGTCATATAGATTTTGCAGGGCAGCAGCGGATATATCTCTGAATTCCGCGATATTGGGACGCTCTTCAAGCGTGAGTCGTAGAGTTTTCCTAGCTGCGACGCGAGCAACATCTGGAAGGTGGTATCGGATCGCATCGCATAGACTCTGAGCAGCTCTTTCTCTATGATGTCCACCGTTGTCCTGAGGACGTCACCAACACAACTGATAATGCTCTCCATGTCATACTTGTCTGCGATCAACAGGACCTTTTGGATATTCCCCAAATCACCGCACTTCGGTCTGCATCTTGGATCACACCATGTCAGGAGCGAAAAGAGCGAAAGGCTGTCCTCGCTCATAGGAATAACATGGCGCTCTCCAATCACATCCTCTCCGCTAGACTGGATGACCTTGGGTAGTGAGAACGTGGCTGCGAAGACGGGGGACAAGAGGGATAAGAGGAATTTGTGGACGTAGAAATCGATTTGATCAGATGTACGAAGGATGATGTCGGCGTCCTTGTTCGACTCGTCGAAAGGTGACCTGTCCAACAGGCGAGTCTCGGGGTTTTCTTCGTCGTCTTGCTTTGTCTCTCCACCAGTATTCGACATCGTGGTTGCAATGTCTGAATGGTGGCGCCTCGTGGTGCTGACTTCTTTGGGTGGACTCGCACACATGAGGCCATCACGAGGAATGCAATCCGTCTTACCCTTTCAAGCCGCCTCACAGGCAGGTGCTTGGGCGCTTGTGCTCAACTGCGAGATTGTAGGTGCCTATATGAACCAGACACGAACATCTTGACACACGAAGGTTGAACAATGCATTTTGCCGTCCGACGTTGAGAGACTACTTACCTAGGAACCGCGGTTGCATATCAGTTTGGAAACCAGCCAGCCGCCTTGATATTATTCGAGCTCTGCTTTCCCTTCGAAATTCATTAAGATTAGACTTTCAATATCGTCGACTATTCCTCACAGCGGTGCCTCGGAGTGGATTTTATTTCTTCGAGTACGGGCAAATGCGAAGCTGCTCTATGTAAGCTGACGTGCATTGCGGCCGTTCCAGCTGCTTGCACGCCCGGCAGGATCATCCAATCTGTTCAACGACAAGGTATTTTTGAACGTACTTGTTGCAGTACAAATCGACTTACAGCCTCTTACAACCGTTTGAGGAACATAAGTACGTAGAGCGCGTGCGAAATTTTTTCAAGCAATACCGAATTGCACGTCGAGATGTCATCTCGGGAATCGGGATATCCCTCCTCCGATGATACTTACAACTATTTAGAATTTCATATCGCACGTCGATGTTCTCAACACACCATGATTGATGGACTTATCAGACCTCAGCCTCTCAGGACGTACTTCGCAAATTCGAAGAAGTCTCCGCAAAAATCACATCGTGATATCGGCGTCATCTTGACACTCTTCGAACTCCCCCTTCTGTTTATCTTCTCTCACATCCTATCCCACAGATGACCATCACATGCACGTATTCCTTGTTCCAAAAAATACCAGGCTTATAGACCATAACTTCGATGTCGGTTACAGATGATCCGTGGAGCCTGGGCATGCCGGGTAGGCCAGAATGTGAGACTTTATGACGTTAGCCACCTCTAAATCAACCATATCCAGTTTGTATCCAGTCGGCCCATTACTATTGTCCCCCCTACAGATGTCGAACGACTCTGCGTCCCCAAGTATTAACGGCCATGACCGTACATCCGCGAACGGGGGTGCTGCCAGTGATTGGCGACTCGAGGACCACATCCACAAAGAACGCCAGATGAGAATCATTTGCATTGGAGCAGGCGCCTCCGGGATTCTCTTGGCATACAAACTCCAGCGCTCGTTCCAGAATTTCGAACTCGTCCTGTACGAGAAGAACAACAACATCGCTGGGACGTGGTTCGAGAACAAATACCCCGGGTACGTCCAATCTTCATACCCACTCACAGTCGTCATTAACATCGGTCGCTGTAGATGTGCCTGTGACGTGCCCGCGCACACCTATACATGGAGCTTCGAGCCGAAAGTCGACTGGTCCTCGGTCTACGCAGATTCCGATGAAATCCTGACATACTTCGAAGACTTTGCTGCGAAGTACGATTTATACAAATATGTGAAGCTGCGACATTACGTCTCGAGTGCGACGTGGAACGAGGCGGCAGGCGGCTGGGACCTCGAGGTCGAGGATCTGCACCAGGGAGTCACCACTCGTGATCGCTGTGATATCCTCATCAACGCTTCCGGAGTGTTAAATGCATGGAAGTGGCCCAAAATCCCGGGGTTGAACGATTTCAAGGGACCACTTCTGCATACGGCGAATTACGATAGGTCGACGGACCTTAATGGAAAGCATGTTGGTTTGATTGGCAACGGGTATGCGATGGTTTCTCCACATGTTCTGTATAATTGTGGTTGAAGCCAGCCTTCCAGTTCGTCGGCTATCCAGGTTTTACCAGCCATACATCCGAAAGTCTCCAAAGTGACTGCTTTCATTCGACGACCCACCTGGGTAGCTCCAACGCAAGGATTTGAACAGCATGCGTACACAGAAGCGGAGCTCGAGACGTTCAAGACGAAGCCAGAAGAGCATCTCAAATACCGTAAAGAGCAGGAGCAGAAGCTGAACGAAATCTTCCCCATGTTTATCGCGGGTTCAGACGTGCAGAACATGACGTACGACTTTATGGTCGCACAGATGAAGGACAGGCTACGCGACAAAGCCCTCGAGATGCTGCTGATTCCCACTTTCGGCGTTGGGTGCCGCAGGATTACACCCGGGGTGAACTATCTCGAGACGCTTCTCGCTGACAACGTCGAAGTCGTTCATGGGGAGATCCAGCGGATCACAGAAACGGGCGTCGTCGGTGCGAATGGCCAGGAGTACCCCGTTGAAGTCTTGATCTGCGCGACTGGGTTTGACACGTCGTTCAGACCTCGCTTGCTGCTGATCGGCAAAGACGGGATAAATCTGGCGGAGGAATGGGCTGACGAGCCTAAGGCATATTTCGGTATGGGCGTGGCGGGCTTTCCAAATTACTTCGTCGTGATTGGACCAAACAGTCCAATAGGAAATGGTCCGGTGCTGAGCGGAGTGGGTACGTTCCCGGTGCTCCATTTTTGGTTAGTTTTTCAGAGATTTTAACTTATACTTTAGAGGCGCAAATCGACTACATGCTCAAATTCGCCAATCGATGGCAAACGGAGAACATCCACAGCTTTTCGCCCAAAGCCGAGGCGGTGGAGGAGTTCATAGCCCATAAGGATCTGTTCATGAAACACACTGTTTGGGAGCACGATTGCCGTTCATGGTATAAGAACGCTAGCTCCGGGAAAGTGACCGCGATCTGGCCGGGGAGCACACTCCACTATATGGAGGCTATCATGGATGTGCGCTATGAGGATTGGGAGTTCACCTATTCTGGAAACAGGTTCGCATATCTTGGGAATGGATTTTCGCAGACAGAGGCTGACCCGACCGCGGACTGGGCGTACTACATACGAAACTCCGATGATTCGCCGTATCTCAGTAGGGGGAAGCACATGAAGGTGATCAATAGATCTGGGACAAGGGACAAGTCCTCAGCGCCAGTGCCGGCTGTGCCTCTGTAGTAGGTTCGGTGAGTTGGGATTCGGTATGCTTGTGTCTTCCGTGTTCATTCGCTGTTGATCGATGTTTCATGATGATGTAAATATGTTGGATGTACAGTATGCTTACCTGTCTTATCGTTGGACCGGAACATGAAAGCACCTGATGATGAATTCATGCATTCCAATGAGTAGGGACAGAATTGTAATTTTGGGTTAATGCAACGATTGTGGCATCGTGATTCGTTCGATGTTTGATGGAGCGATGGTTGCACATTGAGCCACAGCGGCACGTCCGGGGCAAGAATCACGACATTCTGGGGCGCCGAAAAGGTCAGATTAATACCCCACCCCCACATTGCATGTTCGCCGGACACCTGATGGACCGGCGCCAATGGTCCGATTCAACATCCACGATGTTGAACTTGCCATTTCAACAGACATTGCATTCATATTTGTGTACTTATGAGCATCGCGAGTACTAGTAAGTCGATGTCCGGTCCGAGCTCCTGCGCCACAATGGCTTCGGGATGCGCGATTTTCAAATAGCTTGATCGAGAGTCGTTGACAAAAACATACCAGAAAAGGCCTAAAAAGGACGGTTACAGAATAAATTTAGATAATCACAGCCAAAAGCGTGGGTGCCCGGACATGCCCGAACGCCGTGCCAAGCCTTTGAACATTGCTCCAACGCGGTTCTCCGCATGGCCGCTGGCTCGCAGAAGCGGATGTGAAGGAATGGTCGGAAATTAGGAAACGTCTTTATGTCGTTTGTCGTGATTTCGTGAGTTCATGCAAAAGCACTGACAGCGATCAGCCACGGATCAGTAAGATAGGCAGTCGGATCGATGATATTTGGCCGAGTGTGGTCTGGGGAGAAAGGCGGAGGTCCGAGACCACGTTGGCGGGGGTTACCATATTCAGCCCGGATATGAAGTGGCGTCCCCCATAACGGAAAAAGCTAGTCGCAACGGGGCACTTTGCGCAGTTTGCAAGGTCCTACTGTATGGCCAAATCATGTTCCGTTCCTTGAGAGATCTTTGAGAGTCCTTGAGCTGGCAGGCTATGCTTCTGGATCCGGGCAGCGTTGGCAACGTGCAACTTTCTGGTTTGACTTTGGTCCGAAAATCATGCGGTAGACGGAATGATCAAGCTGAGATCGAAATTCATCCGATTAGGGTTACCTGTTGCGATCTTGTCTTCTTTTCTTCTCTCCATCGCAAACTTCCGTCCTCGTCGACGACGACAGCGAGCGCATTTCTAGCGCAGGGCACCCATTCTTTGGGCTCATCATCGTGCGCGATGGCCAACTATCTGCCAGTCCTTCTAGTCTCTGTCGCCGCAAATTCTATTCCTGACGATTCGTCTGTCTCCACGCTCCCTCGCGGGCAGGTTGACTATCTTTCGCATAACTGGGAGGAGGAGGATGTATGGCGTTCATGGAGGAATATGACCCGTCAGAAGAACGAGATCGCGAATGGAGTAAGGCTTGAGAATGCTAGTTGGCGCACCTGGTGGAAACAGCGCAATGGTCTTGGAACCGTCACACCCGAGACACTGAACTGGTGAGTGGTAGAAATCGTGCATGGTCTCTAATAACACCTCGTGCATTCAGGCTCAAAGATTCAGACGTAACGTGGCTTTATGGCCCGTTGCACACCGCAGTGGAATGGACTCCACCGCCCAAACCTATACCTGGCAATCGCACCTCTGCCCTGGACCTTTCTACGTCCTCAGCTGCGATCCACAAACCCATTCTAAAACATCGGAGTATCAGCGAGCTGCTCACCAGCGACCTACCCACCAGCCCCATTTTCAGCCCTACAGAATCTGATGATGAGGATAATTACGTATCACGTACCGAACCCATGCAACTGCCCAATGTTCCGAGGGCAGCGAGCACAACGAAACGGCCAACACTGACACATACCAAGAGCGACACGCACATAACGCGCTGGGGTCCAAGCCGCACATTCAGGAAAGAGTCACCGCCTAGAATCGATCCCCGGTCCCAGCTGCCCGGTGCGGTTCAAGCCGATTACAGTTCAACGGAACTCGATAGCTTTTTTAGTGGCCTGAACCCTGGCTCTGATGGCGCGCCTGCTGCAGCACCTGAAATTGCTGCTGCCAGCGTGCATATGAAGAAACGGCATATTTCGTTCAACACATTCGTCGAACAGTGTATATCTATCGAGAAACCGAAGAAGCGGCCTGGAGATGATTATGATGTCGTCGAAAAGGACGAGGAAGGAGAAGAGGAAAGTTACCTATCGAGAAGTGGCAGGTATGCGCAGGGGAGACATCCTTGGGGTTACGACGATGGGTGAGTGTCCGTGTCTTCTAACCTCCACTTTTCCCCGCACTTCTCTGTGCACTGAGTGTACCTCACGCGATTGATTGGTGCTCAAGTCAGCTAATGCTTCAATTTTTATTAGCTATGAAGAAGACGAGGAAGACTCTGATGAGGACGAAGGGGAGGCTGTCTCTCTTTCGATGTGGGACGAGCGATACGGAAGGAGCGGCGTCGCCGGGAGCGACTCTGATTCGTATGATGATGGAGCTGAGGAAGAGGAAGATGATGATGGGGAGGAAGGTGACGATGTGATTGAGATGCGTCGCTCATTGTACAACTCTCAACGGACAAAGACATCTGCTCGCTCTCAATCTACTGTATCCACAAACTCATCTTCCTCTTCTACATCCACATCCACATGCACATCCGTATCTACTTCTACAGCTTCCACAGCTTCCACAGCTTCCACCTCTCCTGATGGCAGTAGAAGGAGATCATCGTCAGGAAGGCGTCTCAGTACGAGCACTACAAGCACCTACCGTCCGCAACTACATTCCGAATCATCATCTGGATCGACCAACCAACGCCATCACAAACGCACCGCACCACCTCTCATCCGCACACCCACAGGCGGAACAAGCCCCCCACCGCAGCCTGCTCATGTTACCATCGCGCCCATCGCTCCGACGATACTGAAGACCGGTCCAAACGGTTACCACGGTAGCGCCGCAGGGTGGGCAGAGGGCTTCGGAGATGAAGCTTGCAGCGACGATGGTCTATGGGGCGGAAATGGTGGGAGGTGGTGGGGTGGTGGTGTAGAGAAGGACAGAAAGCGTGGTGATGAGACAGCGAGCGAGGGCACGAGCACGCCGGTGGAGTTGGTGTATGTTCCTCCGCTCGGGAGCAACTATAGCCTGCGCGCAGGACGGACTGAGCGGGAGCAGCATCATATTTATGCACGGGAGCGGGAAAATCAGCGGGCCGGCAGCAGAGGTCGAGGTGGTGCCGTCAGGCATTCGCATTCGCATACACATACGCATGTCGATGTGATGGAAGATCATGAAGACGGGTTTGGGAATGGCGAAAAGGATGTGTACAAGAATCGCACGACGCTATTCCAAGTTGGCGACGACGATGTGGACGTGGACGCGGATCTTGCATCCACCTCTGGCACTGTTCATATTGGCACACCTGTTCCTACCGTCGTCCTTCGGCGGTCTGCAGATGTTGACATTGGGCAACTTCGTGAGGATGCCTATGACTTCTTTGGCGGCCCAGACCTTGGCGAGGATTTCCCTATGAGGAGGCCCTCGTCGTCTGGAAGGCTTGTCAGCAGGAGAAGTTCGGATCAACTTGTCGCCGAAGCGTCGAGGGGACGGAATGTCTTTACTGCCCCCAGCTCATTGGGAGATGTCGAACGCTCACTGTCGCGGTCGAGATCGAGATCAAGAACGCCCTCCCCTGCAGTCATCTTATCCTCCACGTCCATAAACGAGGCTGCACTTGTCTTGGCTCCCAGCTCACGATCTACCGCGGATCAATTGGCTGCCCCGGTACCTCTGCGGAGAAGTGCCTCTATATCGCCACCATCCAGTGCGTTGCTTTCTGCGCCGCAGCGCGGTCGTGGATCGATGTCGCATCAAGACCTCCAGGTTCCTTCCCGTGGCCGATCAGCAACACGGACGTCATCGACGTCGATGTCGGATCGTGATAGATCGACGGGCCAGCACAGCTCCTCGATAGGCAGCTTGTCGCCCGATGGCATCGATCTGGCGAGTGTGGCTGCGGCATATGCGAATGGACGGCTCGATAAGGAAGTGGAACGGGAACGGGAACGGGAACGGAGTCGTGGTGGTGGGGAGCGTGAAATGTCGAGGGGAAGGGATAGGACGGAGAAGAAGCGGTTGAGTGAGAGTTTGAGCCCTGATGATGTACAGGATAGCTTGTTGAGGGTGTCGCCTGCCTCGCCTGTCCTTGTTTCCCCGGTTGCTGTCGCTCAAGTTGCTTCATCGTCAAGTGCTCCGCGACCCAGCCTGGTCGGCAAGTCAGCTCCCTCATCCACGTCGTCGGCGTCATCATCGTCATCGTCACGGTCGACGTCCAGTTCAACGACAATTGTTCCATCAAAGGAGTCTCCTGATGCAATACCCACCGAGATCACGGCACCTATTCTCATAGCCGACGTTCGAAAGGCCGAGGAGGAACAGCGTCTTTCGCACCCGACACCGGTGAACTCTCCGATCATATCCATGCAGCCTGCACGCTCTTCCGTCCCTACCCCACCTTCACCCACCTATACCACCAAGGCGAAAGTGCCTCTCGCTTTGCCCACTCCGCATCCTGCGGAGCCAAGCACGTCGTATAGTGTCTCGCCACCTCGGGACGAACGCCCCACTCCTGCCTCCCCGACTTCGCCACGGAGTCCCTCCAGTCCGACGAGGGGAGAGACCACCATCGTTGAGAAGGCGGTGGATCTTGTCTCGTCTGCGGGAGCCTTTCTGGGTCTTTGGCATCACTCACCTGTCGGTGCCAGCTGATTCGTAAGTTTGTTTTGATTTTCCGTTGTTGCCAGGATGCTGATCGGCAAAATATTGTAGACAGACCACGTAATGGCCTGTCGATTAACAGGCTTTCATTTCACGACTAATGACTAATATGTCCCGCGTCCCGAGCCTACCTTCCATTCCTCTTTTCTTGCTGCGCCTTTAATCCTTTCCAGCCAAGCTAATTATCTAAATATTTCCGCTTTTCTGGACGTTTTTGTGTGTCTGGGTGGTCCCGCATTACTGTTTTTTCTTTCTTTTTTCTTGGACTCGAGGGTCTAACAGCCTATTGCACTGTCTCTTGCTACACGAGTCGTTTGCATGTCGCTTTCTTTACTACTTAATAGGATACACCCATACATACTCAAGCGTGGATACTCACTTGCATGTTACCTTGTTCTTCTTTTCTTTTCTCCGCATCTCCACCTTCCCCACTCCCCACATCTTACCGACGTCCGCGCTATTTGTCGCATGTTTTGTTGACGATGCAGACCCATGCAGACCCTGTCCATACCTTTGTAGCATCAAGTTTTGTTAGTATCGGTACATACTCAGTCGTGTATTCGCTTTGGTGTTTCTTTTGTGAATAGACTTTACATAACTTGATTCCTCGAAATCCTGACTGAAGCTACTACTCAGGAGTCCTAGTTACTGGTCTTCCTCTGTAGACTACAGTCTTCGTCGGTGATTGATATCCTATGATATCATCGTTGATGTTATTGTCGCTCTGTTCTTGGACCAGGCTGGCGGCTTCTCTATCGCTCTGGTTTGTATTCGCTGAATAGCAGATACCGACGGCAAGTCAGCCATTTGCCGCGGGTACCTTCGATCTGATCCAACACCCCACCTTCACCTGGCCAAGACGAAGATCCAGGTTCAGATGTACTTGAAAACTGCAATAGCGTCATCCAAACTTGTACCTGTGCCAATACAACAGTCAGCACAAAGCGGACATAAAATGGAACGGGACTATCGCCGCACCCAAGCCGCACCATATCCGAATCCCAGTCATACCGACGCGTCGCGGTCAGGTGATGGGCGGCTGACCATTGACCTTGACTCCGAGTGAGATCGGGAATTCGTGGCTGACCTGTGTAGAAAGGCATAAAGGGCGGAACATCACCAGGAAACCGTCTTCTCATATCTTTTCCCTCGTCCACTGTCATCCCTTCCCCTCATAGATCACTTTACCCTCGTCACATATCTCCATACTCAAGTCTACCTTCGCCTCAAGGCCTCAGGCCTCACCCACAACCAACCATTTCTTTTCAAACTCACCAATCGGCGTCAAGCCCGGGTCCCCACAACGCACGCACATTGGGCGCCAATTGCTTCTTGGCGAGTCTTCAATCCTAGTCATAGTATTCGTCCAGTGCACAACCAGAAGCCAATCGGCCCACCACGTTGGGTCGGGAACGCTGAGGACCGGCTGCGAAAGCACCGTGATGGAAGGCAGTTGGGTCTCGTCGCCCCACCCTACTGGGAATAGCGCGCTGTAGTTCGAGAACCCTCAACTGTAACTTTTGTCGCGAGGTGCATGCCATCGTCGCCCGAGCGCAATTGTAGCAGCCTACGGGTTGGTCTTCCTGGGCTGACAGGTCGTGCGCGGAGTGTACTGGGCGGTGCTGACTAGGCTCTTGGGGTTCTGTCATTGAGCGGCTCGCGGGTGTGGGCGTCCCCTCGCCGTGTACTGCTCATTGCTCGCATGGTATCGCTTGTTTTTATCACGTTCCACTTCTGATCTGTTCCGTTATTGCAGGCAGGTCTCCAACCCTAGGTTGCTCAGGTACACCTGAAATTCTTTTGTCAAGGTGGGCTTGTCGACTGCTGGACAAATATGGTTTGACTGACATTTCTTGTCTCAAGGCACCCTAAACCAATTTGCACGCCCTCGCCACCAAGCTCCAAGGAGATCCCGCAAATTACCATCCACCTTAGAATACTACCACGCCCACTACCGTTATCGCTTCACTTGTTTTACATGAGTCCGGGGGCTTGCAAAATATCATTGCTAACATGTAAAAAATACTATTGGTCTGTTAGTCATGACTGGAAGAATTCCTGCAACGTTTTCATAGAGAGGAAACTTGGACACGTTTAGCTTTCTCTTCTGGGAAACAAATACGACACAACGTACCCCCTGAAAGGAATATCGCAATATTCCCAGATGTCACACTCGATGTATTTCTTTATCCCGTCGATTAGAAGACAGGCGTAGAACGCGGATAGCGGCAATTAAGGTTGGCTGACAGGCATGATAGGTGGGTTCCCATTGCCAACAAGAACGCCGACCACTGGCTGGGGCGATGTTTGGTCAGTCTATGTTCAGGGCCGATGTCGATGCATTCCAATGTCGAAGTTAAGTTATAGCTCGAGAGTCATAGTAAATCCGATAGCATTATTGAAAGGGAGTTAGCTGATAGCCCCGTCGAAACGAGAGTCTGAGTTTTTAAGGGCAAAGTAATGAAGTTCGCTACCAAACGCGGTAGCAACGCATGTATGGGTATTTATCCACTCTCAATTTACCAAGCAACAACAAATATCCGTGCCAATTCTCCCGTTAGTACCGGCAAGTTACCGGTCCTCTTTACTGTGGAACTGAATCACATTCTGAACCTCGAGCAACACCTTACAATGCTTTCTTCAGCTTTATTTTTTGTTTCTTTTATTGACAGCACTCACCTTAGCTGTGGCCTTGTCAACCTCGATAGCAAACGCGTCGACAAAAGCCCTCATCTCCTTGAACGCCTGGCCGCGACAGGCACGACACTCGCTCGCCTTCATAAGAGCCTCATCCATCAACTCTGGATCTGCTATTGTTTCTCCCGATGGTCTGTCTGCTAGTGCTGTAGCAGCCTGTCCCATGTAGTCCCGCCACCATTTCGATAACACCCACTTTCGACGGTTTCCGGAGATCGTCACCAATGGCCCTGAACCATTCCCTTGTGCTCTACAATCTCCGTTGCACTCAAACCAGATGTATCTCTCCTGATTCATCCATTCCAAGTTTTTGGCCACGTTACTCGCCGCTTCAGCGCACTTGACGTGATACACCTGCAGCCGATGGTGTGCCCCTGCTGTGATGTACTCCAATTCTTCGAAATATTGCCTGCCTAAAATAGGAAGCCGCAATGTGGCTTTGGCTGCCAATCTGACCTCTTGTTCAAGTTGGTAGCGCACTGTGATCGCGTAAATACGCAGGGGTTCTTTCCCGATGAACCTCTCGTCAACAAGTTTTCCACGGATGTGGTTCTCGACGCCGTCCATCCCGTATTTGACGGCGGCCTTTCGGACGTCGATAAGCCTTTGCAGGCTTACTTCCTCTGACATTGTGCACCATCTAGGGTAACAGAACGTCAGAAGCAAATATAGAGTTTCCGCTTCTTCTTCCAGGGATATGACGGGTAATCCGTCCTTCATCTCTTGTGAAACACCATCCTGGGGTAAGGTAAACATCGTTCTAAAGAATGGCGATGCAATAGCAAGGAATTCTTTGAGGACATAGAAGTCTACGCTGCATTTCGATCGCAAGATCAAATCGCTTCCAAGGTCGTCAGAAGGTGGGTGAGATTTAGTGAATAGTGTAATAGACTGATGAGTAGGGGCGGCAACAGAGGGAGTGTTTGTGGTTGACATCGTTGGTAGGCGAGTGAGGGCCTGCCTTGTGTTGTCTGATGTTTTAAGCTTTGAGCCGACCAGCTTCATGCCTGGCCGCTTTTCACACAAGGGTCCACTGAGTGAGAAGGGTTCAGCACGTATGATGTTTCCGGTCGAAAGGCTACACTGACAACTAGGTTTGCTCTGTTTGAGATCTAGTTCTTCGCGTTGGGCTGACGTCCTTCAATTGACTCTTACAGGATTATTTGATCACCGAAACACGGCCATCCATCAACATTGTCGAATGACTATCCAGGCGGGCGGAGTACTTGAAGGACTCTGGATCCCAAACTTGCAATTTGTGGGCTTGAGGCAAGCTCGAGGTCAATGAAGCTTCCTCGGACATTGATCAATCGGTCGGTCGCCGGCCCGCTAAGTTAAGTTTAGGTGCCCCTCGCATTGCCGACCCAACGCCGAATGAGCTTTGAATCTTTGAATCTTTGGAACGCGATCATGACCAACGATTTGGCACCAACATCCCTTTTATCTCAAGAAATACCGAAAACTTGTTGAGACCACAACTCTTCTGGAGATGTCTAATGTTCCCTGTCAGACAACTGACCAATAATCAGCAGTCATATGTTCTAGTGCTGAATGTTCTCAACTCGAGATCAGGGTTTGCTCATATGCTTGTCATCTGCTAGGTAGCGCATGGAAAACAAGTAGAACGGAGAACCTTCCAGGGAGGCAATGTAAGCTGCCTGGTTGAAGGATGATGAGTTTCGCTTACTATATCAACTGGAAGGTCAGCTGTCAGTATCTGCGCGAACCTCGCACGTTCAATTCTTCTTGAACCAGGTCAGTGACTTGATAACGTCTACAGGCTACTGAACAGTGACTCCACTGGAAGGTCAAATGTTTCCCGCACCGTCTTTCGGCTGAGAAATTTAGCCTATACCGGACAAATCAAGCCGTGAGTATAAGAATCTCCGTGTCCCCCCCGTTCGTTGACCAAACCATCCCTGCCGAAAGTCAGGTTCCATATGTGTGAAAAATGGCATCCCATTCAGGATTGACTGAGCACGTTTAGACGTTATCATAGGCACGAATATTATCATGCCTCTCAAAAGTAGTCAGTGGGAGAAAGGAAGAGCTTACGGAAGGTGAGCCTGCTGACGGATGCCAATACACCGGCCAGATAAAAGGCATTCTGTGGACGTCCACGTACCTCAAGAAGCCCCCAACTTCTCCGCTTCTCTTCTCCTGTCGGCCGCGCTAGCGAACGAGACGATGAAAGCCGCCCCCGCAGGCTCTGATCATCTTTCGGACAAAGAGGCACCTTCGGTCACCATCGAGGAGCATCCGAGAACAGCAGTATATAACGCCCATGTCGATACAAGTGAGGTGGATGAGCGCAAGTTGATGCGCAAAATCGACCTGGCTTTGATCCCATGGTTGGCACTATTATATTTGTTGAGTTTCCTGGATCGTACCAGTATCGGAAAGTGGGTCCGTTACATTCTATTTTGCGTGGAACGCGCTAATATAGGCATCGTTCGCCAGTGCCAAGGTCCGTTATAACTTAACTCACTATATATGAAAACGCTTTTTATTCAGTTGCGTAGCTTTACAACTTGATAGGTGATCTTCACATGACAGATAAACAATATCTCCTTACTTTAACGGTAACATATATATACATCAGAGCGTCTATTAGTTAGACGTATACTGACCTTATATTCGATCTCAGATATTTTTCTTCAGCTATTCAATCTTCGAGGTTCCGTCCAACGTATTTTTGAAACGACTACGCCCGTCAATATGGCTCTCAGCGATGATGCTACTGTGGGGCGTCATGATGGTGATTCTGGAATTTGAATGACAAAGTTCGACTCTACTGATCTGTTCACTCGATACCCGTCAAAGACCGTTCAAGGATTGGTGCATGATTTTGGAGGCCTGATGGGTGCGCACCGCTTCACTTTGCATGGCAATATCGTGTTGATGAAACGCCTGCAGGCATGCGATGGATGTTGGGAGTATTCGAAGGTGGTTTGTTTCCCGGTGTCAATTACTATCTATCATGGTGGGCCTCTCTAGACTGATCCGAGCAAACATTTGACCATGAAGTAGCTGGTATAAACGGTCGGAATTTGGTATCCGTGCCGCGATATTCTTTTCTGCGGCAAGTGTCTCGGGTGCGTTTGGTGGGCTTCTGGCGGTGAGTTTCTCGTCAGCAGCTTGTCCATTGACACTCATGATCACAAATCAGGCCGCGATATCCAATATGCATGGGGTTGGTGGCAAGCCTGCCTGGGCGTGGATATTCAGTATGAACTTTTTTTGAAATCAAAAGCTTTCAATACGCTGATGCTCACGTGTAGTTCTTGAGGGCTTGGCCACAGTCCTCGCGGGTGTAGCTTCTTTTTGGATCATCCAAGATTTCCCAGACACCGCCCGCTTCCTCACGGAAGCAGAAAGGACAGTCGTCGTGAGGCGTTTGCAAGGGGATGACCAATTCAGCGCGGCAGGTGAGAAGCTGAGGATGAAGTACATCTGGAAGAGTTTGCTTGATTGGAAGACATGGATTGCCAGTACGTGACGAATTGTTCTCATCATGAAATGTCTTCTGACCGTCCAATTTTGCCAGTGGTTATATATGCGGGTTGTGATGGACCGCTCTATGCATTCGCCCTCTTCTTACCAAGTATCATCAACCAAGTGTGTCATGTCCCATGTCATCCGCTACGTCAGCTGATTCTTTCTGTAGCTTGGTACGGTTCGATTCTGTTTATCGGGAAATTTCTTGAACAATCAATATAATGTAGGCTTCCAGGCTACACCGGCCAATCTTCTCAGCGTTCCGGTGTACGTCTTTGCTTGTATCATGACTTGCCTGGTGGGATATTCCGCGGACCGTTGGGGACATCGAGGATACTTTAACATGTGAGTCAATATTTTTGTATATCTCTTGGTATTCTTACTTGCCTGTCATTTTAGAGGATTTCTGTGCCTTGGTCAGTCGAATTACAGACTAAGTACACAGCTTCTAATCTGATAAGATAGGCGCTGCCGGGTATATTATTCTCGTGGCATCAAGAAATGCTGCGCTATCTTACTTTGCTGTTTATCTTGCGACCTGGTAAGTAACTGAATGGTTTTGCGACCTAATCCCCCAGTTAACGCAGGTATACCAGCGGAATTTACCCTGTTATTCGTGAGTGCTTGTACCGATCTGGTTAGCGAATATTCCTCATTCCTTCACCCTCCAGCCAATACAATGTACGGATATCTTTTCATTCGTACTTGCGGCGATTTTTCTCATCATGAATAGCGCTTGGGTTTCTAACAACGTAGAAGGATCTTACAAACGTAGTGTCTCGATCGCGATGTTCATCAGTTTGTGAGGATATCAACCCTTCAGTTTTACACTTGTTTGACATCTTCGCAGCGGCAACATAAACGGGGCAGTTAGCTCCAATATTGTAAATCCATCGGACTATTTTCGTGGACGTTGATACTTAGAATCTGCTATCCTAGTATCGCGCTGCCGATATGCCTTGGTATCCTCTCGGACACGGTAAGAAAATGTTAACTGCAGATTGTGTGCCTATTCGACGTAAAACAGGTCTAGTCCTCATGTACATCGGCCTTGGGATATCATCCTCCCTGGGTTACCTGTACTTTCTCAAAGCAGAGAACGCTCGCCGTGACAGAGGAGAACGAGATGAGATCATTGGGGACGAGAAGGGCGATGGTAAGAATGAAAAGAATGGACGATTTGCCACGATCGATGATGCGAAAAGAGAGAAGGGCGACGAGTGGAGTGGTTATAGGTATACGTTATAGCGATGAACATTAAATTCCAATTGTGACTTACTTGCATTGGATCTGAAAGAATACTAACATTTCCGTATCTTGGTAACAATAGAAGATTCATTTTCGAGGGTGTACGCGTGCAACTCAGCGCATTTGCACACCGCAAGTCAAACGAGGCGTGCTACAAGCACTATATGCTTTACGAAGGAAATTAGTACAATAGGCACCAGAGATTTGTCGAGATTATCTTCGATCGGGCATTCAGGAATTTTGGAGCTTCAGCTTAATTGAAAGAGCACAGGAACATTGCCATGGGTAGGGTCCCGCAACAGGCTTTAGTCCGATCCAAAGGAGTAGAGCATGAGTCGACAACGAAACTCAGAATTTTTTTCATGAAACTAATTTCATAGCTCCTTCTTTGCTGTCAAAGGATGGTCAGAAGTACATCCTTCTAGTCGAAGTCCGAAAATCGGAATACCTTCCTCCGCCTCCTGCTTCTTCCCAAAGATGACTTCCTTCCATCCAATAACCTTCTCATTCCCCACATCCGTCGTACTTTTCTCCGGCGGACGCGCCAGCTGTTTGAGTCTCTCCAGCTCTATTTGCGACAGCGGCTTGTCTGAGCGCAGCTGCTCCGAAATGTTTTCTAGGATGGATATTTGTGCATTTATGCGAGCACGCTCATCGCTGGACTGTCTCCGCTGAGAGACGAGGTGTATTGAGACGGAGGTCATTGCCATGGAGTAGATGGCATGCGGAATGTATGAACTTGAGAAGAGCATTGGAGATGACGTAAGCAACTGCCTTTCAAAATTCTAATATGCTCTCCGAAATCGGCCCGGGATGACCGGATCGCACAGTAACCTACCACTGGCTATCATGGAGTTTCTAGTGCTAGTGCGAGCCTAGCCTGAACGTGGATGAACAACAATACCCACAATGTATATCATAAATAAGACAAGCCCATCCCAGTCACGTACTAATCCCCACTACTCATCTCCAACAGCGCCTCTATGCTCCTCCCCAAATCCCCCTCATTCGCCTCCAACACCCACTCAACCACCTCCGTATCCACGCTCGGGAAGATCTGCACCAGCGTCTCCCGCGCCGCCCTCGCCGCCTGCTCCGTCGCCGCATCAATCTGCGCCTGCACGCCCGCCAGATCCAGATTCGGCGTCGGCGTCCGCGATATCGTGTTCCCGCGCTCCGCCCCGCCCACAGCTAGCGACTGCACGCGCGGCGGGAGGAGCGATGGCGAGATGAGGGCTTGGGAAGGACCGATTGCGAGTGGCTGGTGAGTGTATGGTGCTGATCGCGATGGTGTCCCATTTGGTGAGCCCGCGGGTGAATACGAAGGCGAGGGTACCCTCCGGATGCGTGGCTTGTATGGTGTTTGTATTGGGGGGCTGTAGACTCCCTCGCCAGAATATGGTGTTTGTGGGACCTGAACTCCTGGGGATCCAGCTCTCGAGTCTGGGTAACGCTGCTGCTGTTGCTGCGCCCACTGATCTGGGTGTGTCCACCGCGGCACGCTCGGCGTAGTCGATCCCGACTGGTCTCTCTCTCGCTGTTCCCTCCCTAGCTCAAACGGCGCAAAAGGCCCGGGGAGATATTGCAGCTTGCCCTCTGCTCCATCGAGTGCTTCACTGAATATTCGGCCGATGGCGTTGAGTGGTTTGGATATTGTGTCGCCGGTCTTCTGGAGAAGCCGTTTCGCGTCATCTGACATCGTTTGGGATGGGGTGGATAGTGCCAGGGGTTGTGCAGATTCTTCGCCGGCGTGGGGGGAGAGGCTGGGTGGTGATGCGAGACCGCGGAGGTCGGGTGCTTGGGCGATGAAGGGCGAGTTTGGGTCGGATAGTGGGAGGGATTGGATCGCGGTTTCCACGTTCCTTTGATGGAGCAAGCTCAGTGATGTTTTCACGATGTGAAGTCAGGAACTCGCTTACTTCTCGAATTCCTCTTGGGAGATGTTGTCCAGCGACGTATGATCCATCGTCTCGATGAAGGAAACTGCTCCCATCTAGAATGACTAGGGTGAATTTATATATAATGAAGGGAGGGGAGCAGCGCACGAGAGAGGAGAGATAGTACCCTGCTTCACTCTGCAACTTCTCAGGATTTCGAAATCTACTGATGAACCTAGAAAAGTGTCCTTGAGAAACGTTCAGCCATTAAGAGAAACCCGCTCAGCATACTCGACGTTCGAGTATAGATGTTCAGGATTGGCTTTCAGAACCACGTATATGAGGATGGGAACAAATGAATCTGCGCCTTCTTCCTTCTTCAGATGTCGAACAAGGCCTGGATCATATGTGAGCAGTATAGACCTTGATGCAGTGTTGCAGAATGTACCGAATATGACTTTACAGCAGTTCAGAATACAGATCAGTTTATCTCGTGGAGCCTTGTAGTGATTTATCTTGATTAACTCTGGCACGAAACGTGTTAAGATATATGTCTATTAATCTCTTGCAATTGACGAACCTTGCTGAGCAAACAAGAGAAAACCCGCACTGCCTTCACCTTCGGGTATATCCAGATGTTTCTCTTCTATCCATCCAAAGAGAGCGATCCGCTGGGAAAGAACCCGATCCCGCTCCAAGTCGTCGGCGGTTATAGGACGAGGAGGGACTGCATGGGCAACTTGAGGCGTGAACGTGCTACATAGTAATGGAGTCAGCACAATACTTCAGCTGGACAACAGCTCCATCACTAACAACTCATAAAGGCGATTCATGACAAGTTTCTCCATGCCCTCCATGGCATTATCGAACTCTGCTTCAGATGCATCCTTCCACACATCGCAAGCTCGCATTTGTACAGCGATGAACTGCGGATGTAACTTGAAAACGCAGGAAAAGAGTCGAGCATATCTCAGAAAGCTCACGTTTAAGAAGTCGTTGATGATCTTCACTTGGTCATTCACGGTGAACGTACGTTTCGCGAAGTTACTTAAAAATCTACGACACAGATCGAAGATCAAGAAAGGGTCACTGATAGTATTGCAAGAAGCACATACGATCTCAGATATTTAGACACAGGCTCTGCGCTACGGCTCTTCATCTGATCCAAAAAGTTCTGGAAATCGAATGGTATTTCGCCCTTTGCTCGTGAGCCGGGCAACGGAGACGCCGTGCCGCTTCCGTTGTTGGGTGTTTCTGTACGAGCAGCACTATCCTTTCCAGTCATCATGACATCATTCCGCGGTGTTTCCTGCTGTGATGCGAATGAAGATAGTGTGGCGGGAGACGGAACAGCCTTGGCTGTATCTAGTGAAAGAGGGCGGGGACGGGACAGTGTGGAAATCGAAAATGACCGAGCTAGTGCTGCAAGAGACGGGAAACTCGGCGAAGAGAAGGATCCAGATAGAGGGGATGCAGGAGGAGACGAAGGCGCAACATCTTTCAACGGTGGAGGTGGCGTACGGGCTGGTGGTGGTGAAGGCGTCCGGGGAGGTGGAGGATGTGCTTCTGAACTCTCCCAAGCTTCTCTCGCAGCCTCCTCTTCTAAACTGGCAAGTGGGTCGAACTGGCTGAGCACGTCTTTCGAGACTTGAGGTCTGGGGACTGTCGACGACGGCTCAACCACCTGCAGACCGCCCGCAATAACATTATCGAAAAGCGATGGATCTGGGGTGCGCAAAGGCCGCTCGTCACCATCTATGAGCGTCGTACCATCTGGTGCATCGCTCCATGGGTTTGCAATAGCTGTAGACTCATTATCTATTAGTAAAGTCGTGGGTGCATATATGGTATTAGCGTCGGATGCTGCGAGATCTTTGCTGAGTGGTACTGGCGAATCCATTAGGTCGTCGTGGTCGTGGTCGTGGTCGTAATCATGCAGCCCGGTGCCGCGATGCAAAGGCAATGGAGTGTCACTCAAAGTGCGCAGGTCATCACCTGATCATAAATCCGCGCAAGCACGTGGTCGACGCGCTCTGTCCAAACAAGCCCATACAAAAAGCTGACAAAGGATTCGCGTAAGTACTCTCCCTCTTGCTTTAATTAAACTCACCCGCGTCTCTATAAGATGTATATCGGCATTAGAAGCACCCTTTTTATCATTTCGAGTGTTATGGAATTGAACGGAAAAAAATGTGACAACATGGGCATTGTCTCACCATGACTTGTGCTGCTTAGAGGGCCAGTCACAGCCGCGCTGTCGTCAGTGGGTGGCCGTACCGATATGCTTGGCATTTCACGGTAATTACACTGTACATGTACTGCTGTGCTGTCGGAAAAGCGAGCTCTTCTGAAGCGGTCGCTGAGCCTAATTTAGCGTGGATGCCATTGATGATCTGCGGAGATAATCTATCGAAGTAGAGAACTGATTAGCAAGAATTACTTACAGAACATTGTCCGAATGCTTTGAACAAAGGGATGTCAATTGGAGGAAGACATAATATGGCGGTGGTGTTTGTCTAACAGCCACATTTCCGAATCGGGAAGCTGTTTTGTTGTTGGTGTTTGCTTTTTTCAAAGCTTACACGACAGCACTTCCTTTCTCCCATCACCTCTCAACGTTCACTTGTATTATCTACAATACCCCTTCATATCCAATACCCCAAAAGCTCAAAAGCACCTCCTACCTCTCTATTATCACTAATGGGTCGCCCTCTTTTTTCCGAAAAATACGCGTCTCCTGTCGTGTCCGTGCGCGAAGAGACCGCCGAACTTTATGAAAAATGGAGCATATGGAACCGTTTCGACCCTGACTCCCCGGACTTCGTCGAGGGCGCGGAACGCGAGTGCTTCATTGACACTGATGCGTACCGTCAGGAGCTGGCGCAAAGAGAACTAGAGACTTCGAGGCTGTTGGGATCCAATGGAAGTACAGAGAGTTTGGAGAGCCCTGCATCGAGCGAGAGCAGCGAAAGCGACCGCGGAAGCCCCATGGCGGTGGGACCAGATGATCCTGCTGCCCTCATCACCGAGGCATACCCTTCGTCCGTTGACTGGGAACACCGCTTCCTGATCGCGGGTGCCACTGAGGCCGACGCTGTGGCCGCTTGGCATGATTGGGACCCGTCCAGCGAAACCGTGAACCTCCGTCGCAGTATTCCCATGTTCAATGCGCCACCGGTAGGCGCGAATGACTTACCCAGGCAATTTCATCCAAATCGTCCACGATCGGTGACCGCGTCTTCCATTCCCCCGTTCCATCCATCGTCCCTCCGTAACTCAACCGTAGCCACGGAGATCGATGCTGCCTTGCCTTCTCCTCCACCGCAGTCGCCCACTCTTCGCCGGATGGTAAATATTACGCCGATCAACATTCCAAACGAGCCCTCGATGCCGAGCCCCGTCTCGCCCGACTCTCCTTCCACGCCCACCGATATCATTTATTCGCGCCACATGCAAACCATGTACACACCCTCTCCACCTCCTTCGGTCACTCCGCACATCTATCACTGGAACAGAGTCCCCGTCAATGCCCCAACTTCGCCCCTGGCTTCCCGAGGCGCTGCCGGCCCACTCACTAATCCCAATGCCCGCATGTCTCTCACGCGCATCAACGTCGCTCCCAGTCGGGTGCGCGTCTTGAATGCTGCCATTTAAGACCCTGTAACCTAACATCAAAACCCACTTTGAATTATCGTGCCTTTTCATGCTCAGGTCATATTTTTAGCGTAGTTGTTGTTTCGTCCTCTCGATCTTACTTTCGATCTCGTGTCTTGGGGGATTTCGTTGTCTCGTCTTTTGCTTTTTCCGTTTCTTTATCGTTTACAGTTATGCACGCCCACCACTATCGTCGCCACCACCACCACCACATCACCCACACAATACTAGGGTCACGCTCGTTTGCACTGCACAAACCACCTTGGATTGTACCTTTCACTCATTTTATCCAGTACTATGGATTTCTCCCTTACCTACCTGACCTACTGTATCAACCGGGAGTTGCGGTGTATCGCTATTATCAATCTATCTCACTTCATTCCAACTTCATTCTAGCTTTGGCATTGACGGTGTGACGAGTGTTTCGGAGACTCGAAATTTCATTGGCAGCGACTTTGTGGACTCCAGATGCTCACCAACGCACCCCTTTCCCTCAGGGCCTTACGTAGGAAGCTCATTGAATATCCTGAATCAGTTTTAATGTGCTAAGCCAACATTTCCACTAGTGGAAGACCTCCCGATTACAATGCGCAAAATATTTTCCGAGTCCTGATTCTATTCGGGTGTGTCGACTCTCAAGGGCCGTCGGGAAAAGACTGTACCAATACATATGATAATCCTTTCCAGTTTGGTTAAAACCAGTTTCGACACATATCTATTATCCCCATCGCGTGTCGTATTGACCGAGGCTCTCCACAATCGACCAGTTCAGAGTCTGTGACTCCGTCGACCCAGGCGTCGCAAGCAAACACCACACGTCTTCCCCGTCTGCCCTAGGAAGTCGCATAGGGCCGTCTATTCCCGAACTCGAATTCGAAGAGCTTCGCGGGATGTAAGACACAGGCGATGACGAGAACGCATGTGATGTTATCGCGATAAATGCGATTTGCGCGGTGCTCGTGGTGCTCGTGGTCGGAAGGGTTTTGACAGACGCGCTGATCCAGATGATCAGTTATTCGACAGCATTCGAAAAAGAAAAAGAGAAGAGAACGTAAGAGCATGTCACATACAGGCCTGTGTCCACAACTGATTGGACGAAATCAGAACCCAGGAACCCCGTCCATCGGAGATGCGTGATACTACCCAAATACGAGGGCAGTGGGCATTCGTACAACGAAACATACGGCTCCACGCGGTCGTTCGCTTTCAACCTGTCACAGAACACAAAGCGCGCATCAACTTAAGCCACTACAGTCTATCATGAATACCAAGAAAGGGAAAGCACCTCTGAGCGCCCAGGCAGGCCATCCCCACCCACTCGAATAACGCCCCCATGTCGACGTTCCAATCCTCCAGCGCATCGTCGTCGCCATCTTCCCGAATTGTTGACGGATGACGGATCAGTGATGGGGTAGGAATGTGTATATCGCGGATTCTTGTCATTTGACATCGTACATCCTGGACTTGCGTGAACCCGAAATCTGGTTCCGGCAGGCTTGAGCCTGGCAATAACACACATCGGTTCTGTGTTAACCCTTGTGATTGATAAATAGCAGTGTTAGACATACCATGGACACAGTACAGGACGGTCCATGGGCCCCTCCTGGCGTCCCAGGCTTTGAGCGCCTCGTTTCTCCGTGCGCGATTCCCAGTCGTTTCGGCGTTCTTCTGAAGCGACAGACGGATAACTACGTAACATATACGGTCAAGATCTCTTGTATCGGGCTCTGTAAACCGCATACCGGAGGAAGACCTACATACCATACTGATCCTGTTGTTTTTTGAATGGTAGCTTCGTACCGAGGAGGCCCAGCGTCTCGTATGTTTCTTTTGACACAGACAAGGTCAGGAGACCGCGGGAGTCGATGCACCAAACGTCGTCGCTGTTCGAGTCGACGCTTAACATCGTAAAACATCTGAAGGAATGGACCGGAAGGTATTAAGACAAGCTAGACATAGCTGAGAGGATAGGACGCTGACCCCGAACTCACCTCTCTGGCGTCACGAAGAAGTTCGCGAATGCCCCGGCCTGGTCAACCACATCAGATAGCCTGACTTGACCTTTCCAGTAACGCGTCTCTAATTTCGAGAGAGCCGATTCGAGAACATCAGAGGATGGGAAGATAGCATCTATCTGCAGAGATTATGGTAACGGAACATGAAGAAGTGAGACCGTCGCAAATACCTGCTGTGTAAATGGGTGTGAAGCAGCTAGATGCTGGAGTTTGGCAGCATTAGAGGAATGGACGTCAGTCGTGATTTTCACCCGTCGCTGTTCTGGTGCAGGAATGTCCATGATCAAACAATTCTGAGCTCATCGGCCATCGCGTTCGAGTCCGAGTCATCGCGTGCCCGAAGCCTCGTAAATTCACAAGTTCTATATAACTTCAAATGCACTCGAAGAGATAGCAGAATGCGGCATGCTAATTCCAATGCGTACAACCCTACAGCGGGGAAGGTAAATACAGGTTAATGTGTGTGTGCGTGTCGCTACTAGTCTAACATTCTATGAAATAGATTCAACGAGATTGACTGCCCAGGGTAGATGATCACCGATGCAGTTGATATTAGGGTATACAGATGGGTGCCATCCTCCCTTTAAACCAAGGGTGCCCTGAGGTACTTCCTCCGGTACTTGGAATCAATGCTCTCGAGGTAGTATGCCCCCGGCCAGATGTTGTCAACAGAGCCCTCAGGTGTGTACGACGATGCGTTGTGGTTCTTCTCACGAAGCTATGAAAAGAAAATTAGAAAAAGTTAAGATATAGACAGATATGGGAACGTACAGCCAGAGCATCGACAAACTCCTGAGGATGCACGACTTTCATCTTCGCAAGACGGTTGAGGAGGTCCAGCTTCTCCCGGATCTCCGACGTATCACCCTTGACACGGAGAGTGAAGAAGCTGGCAGCGCATCCACTGCCAAAGGCGAACAAGCTGACGCGCTTGCCCAATAGTTCCTCGGGCTCGACAGTGGATACCAGCGACGCCAGGCATCCGTAGAGGGAAGCCGTGTATGTGTTGCCCAACCGACGCGAGCACGCCATGCCGGGATCTGCCTTCTGAGCGAACAACGATTTGCTTGCATTAATGAATGTCTTCTCGACGTTCTTGTCCGTGAGTGAGTCGGCAGTTGAGGCTAGGAAACCCTCAGGGTTGGGAATGTTGGCGAATTTGGGGTCTTGGGGGTTGGCTAGGAAGTCATTGTAGTGGATGCGTCCAAAGCCTTTGACGGCCTGCTTGCCGTAAGGACTGTGGAAGATGGTGTAGTGGACATCATCTAGAGAAAAGGGCTTTTCGGCGGGCGCTCCGTTGAGCTGGGCTTTTTTGGCAGCTTTCGTAACCTTTTCCCGGAAACGCGCGTAAGCCGAGTCAAGAGCGGCAATATATGTTACGACAGAGACGGGTCCATCAACTTCGGGATACTCCGAAGATAGTTTGGGTTTGTAGAAGTCGTAAGTGTTTGCCATGTAATTGCCGTGGATGGCTATCAGGGGGAAAACATCAGATGAGCGTCATCATGGATAAAAATGGTGCTTACGCTCAAACACCACAGGGGCATTAGGCCCAATAAGCAAAGCGACAGCGCCAGCACCACCAGCAGGGCGTGCTGCACCCTCAGCATAGATAGCAATGTCACCAGCCACAACAATGGCATTTCGTCCGTCCCATGAGCTCGACTCAATCCAGTTCACGGCATTGAATAACGCAGCGGTAGAGCCGTAGCATGCGTTTTTAGAGTCAATTCCCTCGATGTCCAGGTTGCCCGACTCAGCGAAGAGATCCATGAGCGTGGTTTTCACGGACTTCGACTTGTCGATGATGGTCTCCGTACCAACGTCGATACGACCAATTGACGTAGGATCGATGCTGTACTTCTCGAGAAGGCCAGCGACGGCTGAAAAGGATAGTCAGACGACCATCTTCTGAAGCAGAAGATCCAACGCACCATTCAAAGCGAAAGAGTTAATATCCTCCCGGTCATCTGGCCAGGCCATGTACTCCTGGCCGAGACCAATGGTGTACTTGCCCTTGGGAACGCCGTCGAATTCCTCGAGGTCTGCCTCAGAGATGCACTACGTGGTATCGTCAGAATACGCATAAAAAGACTGCTGAAGAAGGGACGAACTCGGAGGGGAAAGTAGGCTTCTATGGCGAGAACACCGACATCCTTGGGGCGCGGCACCTCGATGTCGAGAGCAGAGTTCACGGGGATCGTCATGACAAGTGAAGGTTTAGAAAAATGGGTGATAGTCAGAGGATAAAGTGGGGCTTGGTTTGCCGTCCTGTATCCAACGGGTTTATATATGAGTTGTGGTGAGATTTAAGATGAGACGAGGAAAATAAAAGGACCCTAATCTTGCCCTAATCCTATAAAAATGTGGTACGATTTAGGACGCGTAGCCGATCATAATGCAATATCACCGTAAACCTCTTACAGCTTCCGAATCACCGTTCATCTTGTTCTTCTCTTTCCTTCGGTCTATTCCTGCCTATCCACGCACTTCCAGGTACCAGCCTTGTCGTCCTCGACATGCCATTTGGAGCAACTAGCCACGATATGACGCCTCCACAGTTTCATTTCTCTTGTCTACCCATGTTTTCAGTTTGATTGCACGACCGTCGTTCTTCTCCAAATCGAACCGATGACCCGCTGCCAGATATAAACAGTACCTGTCAAAAGATCGTTCATGTCTTTGTCCTTGAGGCTGCACCTGGTCCGGGAGTTCGGAGGTTCGGATTATAATTGCTTGGGGCGCTGAGGAACGCGGGATTGAAACCAAATACACGAGTTGTCGAAGTAGGTGTATGGTTTAGGCATGGCTCATACACGTATTACTTATTGATGCCCAGCCTTTTCGTATGAGCAGATGGCTTCCACCTGTAAACTTGGGCGATATACCAATTCCAGCCCATTAACTCCTGCCTTTCCGCGCAAGCCGATGGCCTGGATTTCGACGACGTCGATTCTATGTTGTGGATACAAAGACTTTCACTCTGTTCTTGATCCATGTCATCCCTCTTTGAGACGATAACCATCGCCAAATCGGACCAACAGTACCTGGTCATCAGAAAACGATGATAACTATGCCCAGTTGCGTATCACTAACAGAATATCCACTAGGACCCCCGAAAACATCGGTTATTCTCGATGTGCTGCTATCAGAGGCTGAGAAGGCGCTCATTCACTTATTTTCTGCCTCCGCTTTCTTATCTAGCTTCTATGTACCACGATACACGAATCGATACCATTCCTACGATTCATCATCGTCAGTGAGTGTCCACCACCTTGTCTTATGCTTGTTGATAGATATCCTCTAAACATCTGGATTTTACATTTCTGTCCGGTCCAGAGTAACGCTGGGTGAAATTTGGTCCTGGCTGTTCGTAAAGCTCTTCGCGCACTATCCAGAAAAGGTTCTCTTGGTCCCACAGTCCAATGACGGTCCGCATGATTTGCAACACCGAACTATCTTCTGACTTGAGCGAGATATCATTTTGAAGGTTCCGCATGTGTACTAATGAGGCTTCGACATGCGATAAGAATCCGCTGTGCCCTTTGGTGGCGTGATATCTCTCAAATTCCTCGCAAGCCTTGGGACTGATTCGCTATCATATCCGAACCGAACATCCTCCTCCCTCCTCCTCTTTACCGATTCGGACATTGTCGCGCTGCCTCTCTTACTTGCTCACAACCTTATTTCAGACCACCATGTTGTGTGAAAAACTCAGCAGCAAGAGTATTTTTTTTCCCTCCGTCTCTTGCAAACCTGCGTCGACTCCGACAGTTTAATGCTTAAACGCGTCGCCGTCCCACAGCTCCGTCCAGCTCTGCGGTTAATGGCAAAACATAAATGTCCCTGCGCTATTCAGAGCCTCAGTCCTCAATCCTTTCTCCGGCTTGCCTCCATGGAGCTCAAGGACGACCGACCCCGGGACCGGAGAAAGCAAGCTTGCTAATGAGCGCGCCAACTCCAGCTGCTGTGCTTCGTCAAACAAGTGAAAGAATGCCGATGCGTGGATCGTGGAAAAGTGACCCTAGAGAGGTCAATGGTCTCAGATTTGGAGCTTACAGGATGCGATGATCGCCGCATCGAATGCATTCCCTGGAACGAATGCGACTGGGAAGGTAGCCGAAGTTGACTTGAAAAGTTCATGTCCATAATTCCAGATTACTGTCCGACTATTTAGCGGTTAATATACTATGGACTCACAGACTCATCTCAGCTTGCCTTTTGTGAAGATCGGATGCGATGGCGTTTTCAGGAGGCCAGCCATCAACCATAATTTTCCGAATATCGTTCCCGACTTCCTCTCGATCCTCAATGTTTTCGACAAGCCCCATGCAACCTGGGACTCCGAACGACATCTGACGTCAAGGAAAATGGCACCAGGACGCCCGCGCGAGAGATTAAGGACCGACTGATAGGCAGGCAAGCGCGATATCTTAAACTTGGGGGGAATTATCAGATCAGATACCAACTTCGAGAACAGTCAGTTTCTGAACAGAATGAATCGAAAGCGTCGGATGCAGCGATATCAAATAATCTATCCAAACACATTCAGTGTGCTGTGGGTCCCATAGAAGCCCCGTCACCTCATAGAAATTCTCTTGAATGGAGATGATATGCTTCTTGAGCTCAGCCTCATCACAGATGCATGTCTACTCCTGGAAGAAGGCGAGCTCGTCCCATTTCAAGGAATAAAATGAATCATCGAGAGATAGCTTGTCGTCGGGCGGACATTATTACGTCGAGATCGTAAATTGAAGAGTTGTGCGATCTTTACTTGCCTGTAGAACAGAACAACCCATCCAGAGGATATCTTTGCATTGCTTTATGTACTGCTGCATCGTTTAGTCATACCGTTTAAGAGGCCATATTGCAGGAGACATTTGCGCCGGATGATATCCCGAGTAGTAACCGAGTATCTAGTTCGTTGTCATACTTCGAGAATGCATAGTAAGTACGTGTTATCAAGGTAAAGTCCAGCAAAGTCGTGCCATAAATTCGAACTACGCGGATTCAAGTCACAAACCAAGATCTGGAAGGATTATCCAAAAATAAGCAGAGGCCATTCACATAATAGAATATCCCAGTCCTAAGTGAAGGTCGAGTAATAAAAACGATGGTCAGAGGAATCCTCGAATCGTCTTAGGAGATGGGGTAACCACATTGCAAATGTTCAAAGCACGGCAGCAACTTGCAAGAGGGATCCTGAACCTGGGAGAAGACTAGAAACGGGGGAAATATCCTGAGATATCTACAGCCTGGTGACAGACCATACTAGTAAGAAGAATTCCGGAGCGTCTACTCCGCTCACGTCAGGAATCACCATCTCTTGCAGGAATGCTTCGACCTTGACTGTGCCTTTCTCGAAGATCTGCCC
>JABCKG010000070.1:0-41105 GCA_018851835.1 Hypsizygus ulmarius | reverse complement strand
TGTCTGGTGTCGGTTTTGTTGTTTTCCCCGTCGCCAATGGGTGGATTAGGCGCAAAGACATGAACAGCTGGCGGAGCCACCTGCGCGAGCTCCGCGAGACGAGTGTCGCGCCACCAGAATCTACAGAACATACATAGAAGTTTTACATATCTTGAATGAGAAGGGGAAGGAAGAAAGCTGTACCTGAACGATGTCTCGCAATCACTTATATCCTGCCCCTTCCACTTGACCACATCCAGCACATGCAGGATCCCATTCTCCCTCCACCCCTTATCCAGTATGCAATCCAGCACCGTCATGGGCGGGAGTACCGATGGGAATTTATGTATCAGGACTTTCCCCAGGAGGCGCGATCTCAGCGTCGTATTCGGCACTATCATTTCGCACATATTAGAATGTATCTCAACGGCCACAATAAAGAAAACACGCACCGACACCCGCAACACCCGTCGACTGCTGCGTCACCGCCAAACACCTCTTGCCCACAGGCACGGGGCCCACCGCGACCCATCCTGTCTCGAGGTCCCTTGGAAGGCCATCGATGTCATTGTCTTGGGAAGTTTCCCCGGAAGACCACGCATCTTCCGTGGCCATCTCGAGCAGCTCTGCATACATGCATTGATCGGCCCATTTGTTTGGTTTGCCCTTCCCCTTGCCCTTGCCCTTCCGCTTCTTTTTTAGTTTCTTCGTTGACGTTTCCATTTGCGTTTGGGATTCTGAGTGGGGGTGGGGGTGAGAATGGCTTTGGTTTGGAGGTTGTGTGTGGGTTTTAGAAGAGGATTGTGATTGGGGAAGGATGCGAGAAGGCGGCGCAACGACGTGCGTCGCTATCTCACTCGGTGTGACTTCATGTCCGAGCATCGTCGCATAATGCGCCACCGACGCAAGCGATATCGCTGTTTCCCTATCCGGGATACTCCCACCCAATTCATCATCATCCTCCTCCTCGTCCGAAACACCAAGGTTGAGGTCTGCGAACTGATCGAGTTGCCTCGAGGAGTCGACCCGTTGCGCACGTTTCTAGGCATCCCAAAAGTTCGGAACTCGTTTTTTTATACACAAAGAGGTGATAGCAGCAGCTCACGCGTTTCTGTTCCTCCAAAGCCTATGGAAATCCGATTCAGTGGACTCATAACATGAATCAACTAGACGGATTCAGACACCTTGCTCCTCCGCGCCTCCTGCGACACCAGCTTATCCGTAATCGTCGTTGGGGGGAGCTTGTACGTCGCCTTTCGGCTGATGTTTGAGATCATCGTGGAGAGCTTTAGCAGGAGATTAGTAGGTACGAGCAGAGATGGAAGTCACCATCGCAATAGTGACTATCAATTGAATGAACGTGTTGCTTGTGCATGTTGTACTCTACATATTCCAAACCTAACCCTAATCGAGGGTTCCGTTGTGCTTGTGCAGCCGGGCTGAGTCAGATCTTCCACCACTCGTCTTGTACGCATCGGATGCCTGCCCGCTGTAGCGCCTGTACTACAGCGACAAAGGCATCACCACTGCTTCTATGGCTATGTACAAGTACGTTTATCTATTACCTCCGTGAACTGCAACGATTCAAAATAGCTGGACTGCTTTCGGTCTCCCAACCACCGCGGCCGCATTGAAAAAATATTCGAACAAGATCCCGCGGCAACAAGGATGCCCGTTTTGGTTTGACGATGAAACTATGACGGGCAACATGAAAAATATACCATCATCATTGCATGGAGATGGATAAATGGAAATGACATGGTAATCCTTTGATACATGACTCGAGAAAGGGGAGGACTAGGACATCACTGAATCAAACTTTTGAACCCCAAATGCTCGACTTTAAATCGATCCTCGGGCAAGAGTTTTTTCGGCCAGATGCATTCTTCCAGGTCTGCCAGCTTCAAAAACGAATTCAAACATCGCCAATGATTCCGATGCTGTCGGGCGATCCTGCGGATTCCTGCAGGTCATTGCTGTGGCCAGCTCCAAAAAGGCCTCAAGACCCTCATATCTCTTGAGAAATGTTCAGAAAATAGACAATCGTATTGCTACCGCAAAAAAGGCTCACCAAGATGATCTTCAGAAAAACGTTTCCGAGTTGATATACATCTGCTTTGAATGGATCGTAGGGAACTGTAATTGACATTTCTGGAACGGTCTTATCTTGCCCAAAGATACCGTAATCGAGAATGTTCTGTAAGCCACGAGGATACTGATGCGATAGACCAAAGTCAATGAAATAGTACTGCACTGGCCTCACGGACCAACGGTCATGCCAATCTGAACCGTATTTTAGGCCATCATGAGAATACCATCTTGCAAAATGGAAGGCCCGAGGTACTGCCTTGGAAGCATCCATCATCATGTTAAGTGCGCAAGCATCTCTGGAGGTAGGGGCCATAGAGTGATGTACTGTCGTGATATACGGTTGTGACTCACCTGTGGACAATGTTGTGTTCGTGCATGAATTCAAGTCCCTGAAGCGAAAGCCGTTTCACTGAAATTCTATAGGGTGTGAAAGCAACTCACCTCCAAGAACTGCCGGACAGCCTCAGCGAACTCGCCGAAACGTCGAAAAGGTTGTCGAATACCAACAGCACTGGCATCACTATGAAAGCCATAGACTCGTCTTCTGGCAGATAAAGAGTCTCAAGAATGGGGACACTATGGTTGCTTGGGTCGGACGACATCGCTGGCGACGACAAATGAGTCCCAATAGCTATTTCCGTGGTTGACGTGGAAACAAGTTTGATTACGACCTTGAGGTTGTCTTGAACACGGACGGCATCCATTAGTGTCATGAACTATAGAATATTAAGAGACTGCACGAAAGCAAAGTATAAGGGCATCACCATAACTCTTACGGAATCCTCAGTCCTTTTTATTCCTCCTGAAGGACGCCACGCCGGGTGATAGCGAGATCGTAACTTATACCCGTGCGATAGAAAGAAAGGCTGGTGATTTACCCAGAAGAGTTCCCAAGTGTCCCTGTTGTCCATGTTCGTGTGTTCTACTTGAGCGTTGTCTGCTTACCACCTGTGCGACAAGGAACTGACAGGAAGTTAAATCCGACGTCGTACTCGGACCTAACCCTAATTAAGGGTTGCAGGATGTGGTAGATCGACCAAAGCTTGCTCGCCTTCCATCCATTGGGTGGTAAAGCTCTTCATAGGAATTGTAAGCAGTCCTATATGGATTCTAATTCACGCGTCTCTGATTTCTTTTTATTCTTCAAGTACAGTGAGCACTGAGATGAAGGAGAGTCGTAATCAGTAACGTCACGGACCCATGCAGTCACAGATAACCAAATCACGCTCCCGATCTTTCTCTCAAAACCTCGATGTCCTTAACACCAATGGATCTCGATCTCCCATACACAGTCCAGTCTATCGCCGAGCTCCCAGGTACTTTCATCATCTCGTTTCTTATTTAAAACATGGTTTACGTAGCGCGCCATTGTAGGGCACGACGACCGGGCATGGCACGTCGCTTGGAACCCTACCAAACCGCTCCTCGCATCGTGCTCAGCCGACAAGACTGTGCGGATGTACACGTACACTTCTCCTCCCTCTCCCTCTTTAAACGATGCCAGCGCCCCACCAAAATTCAAGCACATCAGCACGATCCCCACGGGGCACACCAAAGCTGTACGCTCGCTCGCCTGGTCGCCTTCGGGGCAGACCCTCGCCACCGCGTCTTTCGACTCAAACATTGGAATTTGGGAGCAAGAAGCCGACGAGGAAGATGGAGAGGGGGAGGGGGAGGGGTATGTAGGGAAGGGCCAGTGGGAATGCGCGAGCCAGCTGGAGGGGCACGAGACGGAGTGCAAGAGCGTTGCGTATTCGAGCACGGGAACGCTGCTTGCGAGTTGTAGTCGAGACAAGACGGTGTGGATATGGGAAGGTGTGTCTTTTCGCTCGTTCGCTTGCTTATTTCTACCTCCTGGACGTCTGCTCACTTTACTTGTGTATTGCAGTGCACCCTGACGCGGATTTTGAGTGTATGGGCGTGCTGATGGAGCACAGTCAAGATGTAAAATGCGTCGCATGGCATCCAACCGAAGAGGTCTGTGTTTTCCCATATCCCATTACACACAGCTATTAACATTTCCCACCCCAGATCCTCGCATCCGCCTCCTACGACGACACCATCAAACTCTACATTGACGACCCATCCGACGACTGGTTCTGCTTCGCCACGCTCACGGGCCACACCTCGACCGTGTGGTCCGTCGCATGGTCACCGAACGGGGAGTACCTCGCGAGCGCATCGGACGACCGCACGGTGCGTATCTGGAAGCAGATTCAGGAGTCGCAGTGGGAGTGTGTGCTGGTCCTGGCGGGGCATGAGCGGAGTATTTATTCCGTGAGTTGGGGCGTTGGGAAGGCGAAGGCAAGGCAGGGAGAGAAAAGCTTGGGTTGGGTGGCTAGTACGGGGAGTGATGGGACTATTCGTGTTTGGGAGCTATCTGTATGTTCCTTTTCTTTTCTTTTTTGCCGTTGACCTCACTGGATACATGTAGGAACCACCAACGACGGATGGGGTACCCATGAGCAATATTACACCCCCGAATCACAAACTGATAGCGTTCCTTCGCTCGGCCCATGGCGTTTTCGATGTAAACACCGTAATATGGTGCCCACGAAGTGGTTTTGAAGACCTTCTCGCAACAGCAGGCGACGACGGCGCAGCTAGAGTATGGAGAATAGAACCCGTACCTTAGATTTCACCACAGATCTAATCTAATCCGACATATCAAATCTAATCTTATCGCACCCAAAATTTCGAAAATGACTCCCACCTCCCAAACTTAGCCTATACCCTCTCTCCAGAGAAATACATAGAAATGCCTATCCACGGCCTCCCACCATCCATCGAACCTGTCCACCCTGCACACTTTGACATTGAAAAAGCCATCCGGCCCAATATTCTCGCGCTCCACCCGTATCGGTGCGCTCGGGACGACTACCAGTCCGGAATCCTGCTCGACGCGAACGAGAACGCCCTCGGACACTCTATTCTCCGCTCTCCCAATGACGCCGAATCCCCCTCGCCATCCGACCTCGACGCGACCCTCGAACTCGATCTGCACCGGTACCCCGATCCCTCGCACGCCTCGATCAAACAACGCCTCGCATCCCTGCGTGGGCTCCCTGGGCCCGACAACGTCTTCCTCGGCGTCGGTTCGGACGAGGTCATCGATCTTTTGATGCGGGTGTGCGTCACGCCCGGTGCTGGGGGCGAGAAGATTCTGATCACGCCCCCGACGTATGGGATGTACAGCGTGTGTGCACAGGTAAACGATGTCGGGGTCGTGCGCTGTCCGCTTGAGCTCAGTGGGGAGGCGGGCGAGGGCGGAGAGAGGGGGAGGTTTAGTATCCGTGTGGATGAGGTGTGAGCTGAGCGGGGCTTCTAGGTTCCCTATGCATGCGACTTACCGATCTCTCTATGTTCTAGATGAAGAAGGCGATCGATGCAGACCCTTCAATCAAGCTCATATTCCTATGCTCGCCTGGGAACCCAACGGGCACGCTGATCTCGTTGGCATCCATCCGGGCATTGCTAGAATATCCCAACTACAAAGGCATCCTTGTCGTCGATGAAGCCTACATCGATTTCGCCGGGACCGAAAACAGCGCCACAAGTCTCATCGCCGATTACGCCAACCTTGTAGTCATGCAGACGCTGTCTAAAGGGTTTGGACTCGCCGCAATCCGGTATGTTTCCTCTTCCCAACTCCAAATGTACCAATTCTAAAAACAATACATCCATCTAACTTCTCACCATACCAAAAATAAAACACCACGCGCAAATAGCCTCGGGATCGCATTCGCTCAGCCTCCGCTAATCCAAGTCCTCTCCAACACCAAAGCCCCCTACAACATCTCAACGCCCACCGCGCACCTTGCCCTCTCCGCGCTCTCTCCCTCCTCGCTCGCCTCAATGCGCTCCAAAGTCTCCACGCTCATCGCCTCCCGAGCTACCCTCCTCTCCTCCCTTTCCTCCCTCTCCAGCCTCGGCGTCGGCGCGCCCATAGGCGGGAACCACGCGAACTTCGTCTTGGTGCCCATCCTCGCAAAAGACGGGAGCGGGAAGCCTGATAATACGCGTGCACAAGCGGTGTACCGGACCCTGGCAGAGGAAAATGGGGTTGTTGTGCGGTTTAGAGGTGGGGAGATGGGGTGTGCTGGGTGTTTGCGGATGACGGTGGGGAGCGAGGAGGAGAATCATGTTTTGCTGGAGAGGTTGCAGAAGGTGTTGCAGGTTCTTTAGCTTTCGCATTGTGGATATTTTGATGTATGGCGAGCCATAGAAAATGGCTGGCTGTTGTTTCCTGGTGACGTTATGAAAGTGCGAGCCACTACCGCAAGGTCGTGCATGACGACGACTCGGAGGTATAGTTCTGAACAATTATGATCAAAATCCTTTAAACGGCTCACATATACTCAAGGAACCAATATCTCCCAAGGAACTGCATGTCAAAGTCGATGTTCTCATGCTAAATAACAAAGTAATATTACAAGGTGACAGAGAAGATCTACGACACGGGTTCACGATTTCTCTGTCTTTCTCGCCACAGATGGACAGGACGTTTCCGCGTGAGAAGGGCCACGGCTACGCATGCACAGATAGGTACAAATCCCCAGTCGACAAAAAATACACGGCGACACGACTCATACAAAATAAGACACGGCCAGCCCAAGACGATGAGCGACGCGGTAGCAAGAAGAAATATAAATAACCCATTAGTAG
Source organism: Hypsizygus ulmarius (assembly GCA_018851835.1). Lineage (NCBI taxonomy): Eukaryota > Fungi > Basidiomycota > Agaricomycetes > Agaricales > Lyophyllaceae > Hypsizygus > Hypsizygus ulmarius. The sequence continues at coordinate 34,370 of JABCKG010000070.1, read as the reverse complement.
CGGGCGAGAATGAAAGGATAAAAGCACAATCACGGTCGTGCATCAACACGACGAGACCGGCTGGGAGATAATGGGAGGAAGGTGTCTGACTGGACACATATTATTGATATAAGGGAAATCCCACGCGGTCGCGAGGAGGAAATGAAGAGAAATATGCTCGAGGGGAGACATAATGTCAAAGGCGACAAATTATTGACAAAGTTAACATCCCACGCGCTGGCAAGGGCTGGAAAACGGATGAGAATTGAAGGCTTGAAGAACGTAACGGAAAACACATTGCCGAAGCACACACAAATCGAGGATACAGGAAACATCCCACGCGGTCGCCAGGAGGGGGAAATGGAACAACATTGAAGAGGCTTGGGGATCGTGCGAGTCGGGTTTTATCACTGATGTGACTTCAATCGCGGTAGTGCTCCTTGTGCTTCTGCTCGCGTTGTTTATCCTTGCGGTGGTCACGAGAGCTACTAGGTTCCCTCAAGAGCAGAGAATGCTCAGCAGGGTTAACACCGTAATTACGCCCATAATTCAGAGGGGTTCCACCAGAACCGAGGGACACGGAGGAGAGCCTATCCGAGGCAGACCGAGAATCAATTGACCTATGCTTTTCACCGGACTGTCCAGTTGAAGTAGAGCTGTAGCCGGAGGGGACAAGTGGCCTATGTGGGTCATTCAGGCCCATGAATGAGGGTGCCATAGATCCTTGACTGGAGCCTGGCGAACCACGAACTCTGCTGTGATCGAAGGTAGCTGGATTTGAAGCAGGGCTCCATGCTCTGCCGTAGCTAGCGACTATTTCACCAGTTGTACTTCGCGAGGCATCTGAGGGGTAATCAGAGTAGTTGGATGAAGATCCAGATACGCGTGAGAAACCACCACTGGAGGCCCAATCAGAACGAGGAGTGAAGGATTGGCTAGTTTGATAACCTTGGATAGAGGACTGAGTCCGCGCATCACGACTATAGGTAGCTTGGACGGATTCGGGAGTTTGAAGACCAGCGCCAGAATAAGCTCCACTTGAGCGCGAGGAATGCATTGGCAGGACTCGGCTCGAGTGCCCGGAACCTTCACCGGACATTAGATGAGCATGCGTGCCCTCGGAAGACGAATGAGAGCGCTCAATGTGTTGAGAATTAGCTCCTTGCATAGAATCAGAATGAGAGCCAGAGTAACTGCTGGGATATTCTTCAAATGACATCCGAGAGCTTCCGCTCTGACGACTGTGACGATTGAAAGCAGACATCGCGCCCAAGGAGCCGCGGCGCGTGCCTTCTGGTCCCAAATTTGAGACATCGTGGACGTCGGCTTCCCTAATCAATCAACAATATTGAGAACTCCGAAAAAACGTGAAAGATATTATGTAGCTCACTGAGCAACTTGACCTCGATTCTGTCTTGGGGGAGGTGGCCTATTTTATTCATTTGATTAACAATGGTGCTCAGGAGAAAGAAATCACCTTACAAAGGAGCCAAAGCCCTGTTGGACAATTAATGTTAAAGATCCCTCATTTGCTCGGTAAGAAAAACTTACAGTGGGGGAGACGGCTGCCTCGCAGGAGTGTACATGTACGATGGATTATGAGGATTGTTGCCACTGTTGATGCCCTTAGTTTCTTGATGTTTCAAGAAGGCACAATTAAAACGTACATTTCTAAGTTGCGATGGTGAATAGGTGTCACTGTGACATAACTTTCATGTTGATAGTGAGCTGATGGATTAGATATTATTCGTCCAGCAAGTCTGGCAGTTTGTGCCTGACTTTGAGCCGCCGCGGCCTCAGCAAGCTGTTTCCTTGTTCTCGCCTCCTGTGAACTCGACTGAAAATATCCAAAAGGAACGTTAAGCACGAAGACTCTGGCCCATGCCAATAAAGCCACCGACCTGATAATCACTTGAGACTTCTTGAACCTTCTCTTCGCTCTCATTGACTAAGTGTCTGCGAGCTGCCTTACGGTTCCAGAAGTCCGGCTGGGATCCAATTTTCCTCTCCTTTTCTCGGATACTAGCTTCTACTCTGTTGACGGAAGATCAGTGATGGAATATGTTGGTAGAAAGATGTTTATGTACTCCTCGATTCTGCTTTTCGTATCATCCCGTATTTTGGGATCCTCCTCTACGGCGAGGAGATCTCTGAGAAGGCTCAGTTGGTCGTAGAAGTGTTTAAGGTCCTCTTTCGGATTTGATCGATTGGGCATGTTGTGCTCACTAACAAGGAATGGTAAAGAAGAGAGGGAGAACATCGTTTATATAGTTCCTCGCTTTTCTGGGACTCACAGCACCCCATATCAGGATTCCTTCGTGAAGCTGCTGCTGAGGCGCTGTGGGCCTGACATGAGGCTGTTATCTGAGAGGTTGACAGCTAATCAAACCATAGCGGGATCCCTTCGTGAAGCCGTTGATGAGGCGCTGTCGGCCTCACACAAGGCTATTATCTGCTATGAACGGTATTCCAGATGTGATGGGACTCCACAGCAAACCAAGGCGGGATCCTTCCTGAAGATGCTGATGATGCCTGAGGCGCTGTGGGCCTCACACGAGGCTTTTATCTGGCATGTCAACAGCTCTGCTATGAACTTTCCAGGTGTGTTAAATTCCTCAGCAAACCATAACGGGATTCCTTCGTAAAGCTGCCATTGATGAGGCGATGTGGGCCTGACATGAGGCTGCAATCTGAGATGGAGATGCTAACAGCTCTGTTATGAGCGATATTCCACGTGTGTTGTACTATGGCACAGCAAACCATTTCGGGACTCTTCCTTGGTAAAGTTGCTGGTGAGACGATGTCGAACTGGCACGAGGCGGTTATCTGGGACGTTAATCTAGGTTAACAGCTTGGTATCAGCGATATTCAACGGGGACTGAAAGATACTTAACAGGGATCACTTCGTGATTCGAACTGGTGAGCGGTCGCCGGTGAGAGTGTAACACAAGACAAAAGCGGATAAGTATCGTAATCCACGTTAAGTATAAATATATGGTGTGACGATTTGTGGCGATTTGGCCACTGGGGGCAGGGGGCAGCACCCGCTGAAATCCGAAAGATCATAGACGAACATGTCTATTGGGGTCTGTTTGGCTTCGCCTTTGCAATATTGATGGTCGTGATCGGGATCGGGATCGCTGTCGCTTGCGAGCACGTCGCGTTCTTAGTTGTTCCCATGAGCGCAAGTTCAATCTCGTGCTTATGGTATTCTTGTCTTATTAAGGCATATGATTCAACTACTTATCTATGATGTGAAACACATTCATTATTGTGAGTTTGCACGAGGAATGTAGTTGTTGAATCTCCTTGTGGGCCGTGACACTGCTATGTACATGAGGGACTACTGTACGTACCGTGACAGTATGTAAGTACTACTACATTACGTAAGCAATTCAGGTACTGAAATACCTCGCCAGCTCATCCGTCACCACAAAGTCAGAGCAAGTCTGAGTCATCTGCATCAGGCTTCAGGCTTCAAGCTTCAGGAGTCTTGCTCAGTCTAACGTATCTCGATTCTTACTCGACTTTGTCGAAGTGCGAGCATGAGCAAGAGGAGCCCCGGGGAGCTTTTCTGGGTACATCACCAACCTTTCTTTTTGTCATGTGGGTACAAATTACGACCTCGATATGACCCAGCATGGGTTCCACTGCCACGGGGAAAGGAAGAGACTGAGGACGCTTTAACAATTGTAGTGAGTCCTGATACTCCTGCTACTAACGTAGCCGACTAATACTCTCCAGCCCCGGACTGTGATAGATGCGGTCCGTGTGCAAGACAATTTCAAGGTCGTAATCAAACGAGTGTCGACATCGACTTCTGAAATCGCCATCGGGACTCACTTATCCTCTTCAGCGATGTCGTCCGACCCAAGGAATCATAGTGTACCCTTGCTCGAAACTCTATATCTACCGGACGATGAATCCATTGCTTTCATAGTAATGCCAATGCTCCTTGGATTCGACAAGCTTCCTTTTCGACGTTTCGGCGAGTTCGCTGAGGCTATCCAGCAGTTCTTGCAGGTAAGCTGCTTTCGCACCCCATGGAATTTCAGTGAAACAGCTTTCGCTTCAGGGACTTCAATTCATGCATGAACACAACATTGTCCACAGGTTGGTCACGACTTTGTACTGATAAGAGTGGACATCGGCTCATGACATCGGCCTCTAGAGATGCTTGTTACTACAACTTGATGATGGATGCATCCAAAACAATCCCCCAGGGTTTTCACTTTGCAAGATGGCGGTCTCATGACGGCCTTAAATACGGTTTGAATTGGCGCGACCGTTGGTCCGTGAGGCCAGTGCAGTACTATTTCATTGACTTCGGTCTATCGCATCAGTATTCCCGGGACCTCAAGAATATTCTGGATGGTGGTATATTTGGGCAAGATAGAACCGTTCCAGAAATGTCGGTCACGATACTTTACGATCCCTTCAAAGCAGATGTGTATCAACTCGGAAACGTCTTCCTGACAGCCATGTCGGTGAGTCTCTTTGTTACAGGGATAAAGTTTTCCGATTGTTGTCCGATTGCTAATTACCTTTCCTACAGAAATATGAGGGCCTCGAAGGATTTCTAGGGCTGGCCACAGCAATGACCTGCAAGAACCCACAGGAACGCCCCACAGCTCCGGAAGCGTTGACAATGCTTGAAGGCATCCTTTCGTCCTTAAAGAAAAATGATTTGAAACGACGCGTGTGGCCGAAGAAGCTCTTGCCTCGGGAGCGCTTCGAAGTCAAGTATTTTGGGTCCAAAAATCTGATTCATTGATGGACTTTGAAGTCCTATTTCTTGTCCTGTCATCATGTACCAATGATAACCATGTTCTGTCCTATCATTTCTATACATCGTCTTAACTCACGACACTTACTCATTGAACCCGCATAATCTTCCCGCCAACGCCCCATGCAGTATCGACGCTAAACTCCATCACGAACATAGAACCCCTCTACGTTAACCACAAACTCACAGTATATCACCGCCGACCTCATCAACATTTTGTTTTGCAGATGGCTCGCAGTAGGGCGCTCAAAGTGTTTGCTTCATAACTCATTCATAAGCAGACGCATATCGACGCAAATAACGCGGTTCTAATGCGGAAGATCTATCCGATTATATATCTATCTGATTCTTTCGAGTCAATCCACTGACGTGGTACGAATCCCCAGAGGTTGATGTACGAGAGAAATTCGACATATTCTTCAGCTCCATGGATAATCGGGTTTCCGCCGAACTTTTCTGGGTGGCTCACCAGCCTTTCTTTCTATCGCATGGCTACAAGTTACGACCCCGCTACGACCCAACCTGGGTTCCGTCACCAGTACCAGGAGGGAAAAGGACTGAGGACTCTGTAGTACTTCTGGTGATATCCGCACACTAATCTAATTTTGCTTTGTCCCGCAGTTTACTAATACTCTACAGACCAGGACAGTCATAGATGCAGTCCGTGTGCACGGCAACTTCCAAGTCATAATCAAACGTGTATCGACATCAACTTCAGAAATCGATATTGGGACTTATTTGTCGTCGCCAGCTATGACGTCCGACCCAAGGAATCACACTGTCCCCCTTTTGGATATTCTTTATTTGCCAGACGATGAATCTAGGGCTTTCATAGTGATGCCAATGCTGTTAGGATTCGACAGACTTCCTTTTCGACGTTTCGGCGAGTTCGCCGAGGCTGTCCAGCAGTTCTTGGAGGTGAGTTGCTTTCACACCCCATGGAATTTCAGTGAAACAGCTTTCGCTTCAGGGACTTGAATTCATGCACGAACACAACGTTGTTCACAGGTCAGTCACAACCATATGTAAGAGTGGATATCAATTTGGAACCCCTACCACTAGAGATGCTTGTTTATTCAACTTGATGATGGACGCTTCCAAGGCAGTACCGCAGGGCTTTCACTTCGCAAGGTGGCTATCTCATGACGGCCTCAATTATGGTTTGGATTGGCGCGACCTTTGGTCCGTGAGGCCAGTGCAGTACTACTTCATTGACTTCGGTCTATCGCAGCAATATCCCCGTGGCCTCAAGGACATCCTTGATGATGGTATTTTTGGACAGGATAGAACTGTTCCAGAAATGTCAATTACAGTTCCCTACGATCCGTTCAAAGTGGATGTCTATCAACTCGGAAACGTTTTCCTGGAGATAATTTTGGTGAGCATCTTTGCGTTAGCGATACGGTTGTCCTTCTGAATATTTGTCCAAGAAGTACGAGGGTCTCGAGGACTTTTTAAGAGCTGGCCACAGCAATGACATGCAAGAATCCACAGGATCGCCCGACAGGGTCAGAAGCATTGGCGATGTTTGAAGGCTTCCTGTCATCTTGGAAGTTGGCAGACCTGGAACAACGCGTGTGGCCGAAAAAGCTCTTGCCGCAGGAGCGCTTAGAAGTTGAGCATTTGGGATCCAAGAATCTGATTCAGTGACAGACTTCAAAGGCCTCCTCTCCCCTGCTCGTGCCGTGCAAAACTATCATCATGTCCTGTTCCATACATCATAACTCAAAGTCTATATATTTCTTATGTTACCCATTGAACACGCATGACCTTCCTGCCGACACCGGTGCTTAGCTCCCAAACAGTCTCAACCTTACCATGCTTAACTCCATCGCAAACGCTTGACCCCTCCACAGCACCAACAAACTCAGAGACTCCACCGCCAACCCCGAAGTATATTATTTTTGCAGCGACAAGGCAGAGATACGTGGGGTCGCCCAAATTTGGAGTAAGGGAGAGCTGGGATCCATCCGCGATGCCGTTTGAAGGACCAGAGGCAGCTTCCATCAAGTTAATCAGGGCAGGAAGGCTATCCGTCTTGTAGATAGTCTCGGATGTTAATACCACGTCATACTTCCCCCCGGTGTCCGATATATCGAACGTGTCCCAAGAACCTGAGAAGAAACGCAAGGAGATTTTGTGGTCCGCCAACGATGAGATGAACGCTTCCTTGAGTTCGGAAGTTATGTGAAGATCACCAGGTGTCGAAGGATCGGGAACAGAACTACTCGCTGCAGTGTCTTCAATAGGGTCGTCGTCTACTTTACACCTCGTCTCACGATACGACGCAGCTGCGTCGGACAGATCTATCATAGGGAGCATAAGGGAGAGAAAAACACTTTGAAAGATAGGGACATACACCATGTAAGAAGTACATTGGGAAATGTGACGAGCTCAAGTACTGAATCGTTATAATCTTGAAAATGCAGTTGGGTTTCCGATGTGCGTTCCGAAGTTGAGGGTGGAGCTGAAAACAACCGACGCAGGATATATAGGGATGGCACAGCTGTCCCACATCCGATCTGTCAAGATTGAACTGGTCAAGTCAACTGCTACGATGTTTCCCAAACATACCTCCAGAAACCGTTTGCCTCTTATGGCCTCAATGGGAAACTTGAGCTCGTCCAAATAGGCAACGAGATCAAGACTACATTCCCATGTCTTTAATCCGCCTTCATAGACTCCTGGTACCAGATCGGATGGAGCCTCGACGAATTCTAATGCAGATGGAATTGGCGGCGACCTTGGTTCATCACCTTCGCTCTTGACATCATCTTCCAATATCAATTGAAATCGTGCATCGTATAAATCCCGTCGTGCAAGGGTTATGTTTTGGTTGGATGAAAGTGGCACGGAAAGAGGAGAATACGATATCACGGATGGTAAACGATCCAGCTACCCTTCCTCGCAAGTCAGATGAGATCTTGGAGTCATATGTAATTGTGAAAGTGGACGAACAAGCTGGGAAAGAACAATTTCGGAGAACTTCTGACATCCAGAGCGTGTCGTTTCCTTCGTCTTATGGGATGGGGGAGTTGAAATTTGTCCATAACCTTCGTCGAGGTCGTCGATGTCGAAGTCAAATTTGAACATTAGATTGGTGGTGGCTGTGTCACTCAAACTCCTGACTCGATGATACCACCATCTCTCCTCTTCAAGACCTTTGTCAACAACTACACCGGGCCAAGAATGAGGTCACGATGTTCTCTCCAGGCGCGACAGAGCATGCCTGTATCCATAATCATAATTCAGCGTGTTATTTTTCACCACCCTGCCAGTATCCAAAAAGGAACCATTTGACGGCCAAGCAAACCAGGATGCAAGTCGCTTGGACAGCCTACGGTCGTTGTAATATAGGTCAATTCATGCCTTGATTCGTCTCCTTTGGTGTTCCTGCATCCACTATCAAGGGCTCTTTAGCTTCGAAGCGACTTTTACCTTCTACAATCTGTCTTGTGTCGAATTCGATGGCAGAGAACCCAACAAAGCTTTTCGACCCGTTTGCATCGTCTGCAGAGGAGAAGCACGCTGCTTCGTATGACGCTAACGATGCAGAATCAATCTGCGCAACATCCTTGACACACTTGAACAGACTGTGAAGGAAGAATCCGTCCTCACGCGCTGTTTTCGAATCGTCATTGAAATCCCATGTCTAGGATTCGAAGCTCGTGCCATGTCAGGCCATTGTGGCCGGCGTTGAATCCTTCGGAAATGTCGTCCTTTTCGTCGAGAACGCAACATCACCTACAATCTGCTGCCTTCCACTTCACTCTCCTGGCTCTGACACCGGCCTTGGTTTATTTGAACAGCGAAAGGATGGACACAGATTCTCTGAACAAGATTAAACCCTCGACTCGTTCTGTCACCCGCAAGTTCATTGGAAGCCTCCATCACCCTTGCGATAAAGCGGTAACAGGCGCGGCGGACTTCTTGCATGGGACTCGTCGTGCCGAAATGAGACCATTCTTCTGGGATGATCTGAAAGCTCTCTACTTCCTGATTCTTTCCTTCGCCAATAAATCTTCAGGGATTACCAGATTCTGGGACCGAATGGTGATGGGGATGACAACTATGCTGGCTTCCGATTCGTATGGAAAAGACGAGAGCATATCAGTCCAGTAGAAGCTAACGGCCTCAAGGGACTCGCGTATTGAAGTTGACCTTGTTACGACAGGACGTCTTAAAATAGTTGATGTTAGAGGAACAACTTTATGGCATTGCTTGTCTCAGGCCCATGTTCTCGAAGGACCTGGTGCTGAAGCTTGAAGGATGAGGCTGGGAGTTTTACGCTGACTACCGCTGACTTTGTTCGTAGAAAATGAATTCAAAGTTGTTTAAAGTGGAAATGTAAAACATTTGTCGAGTTCTAACTTCTTCGTAAGGATGTTTCTTCTAGTAGTGACGCTTGTGGCCTCTGGTGGCTGGCATTTACGCTGACTTGCAAGGGGGTGGGGTGGGGGAATATGAAAGGGAACAATTGCGTCGTCGTTTTGGAGCTGTCTCCCTGACGCGGAGCCACACTATTAGAATACTATAGTAGTACAGCACCTACCGATACTTTGTCTTCGGCTCGAAGCCATGCTGAATCTTTTGGACGGTATCGTCTAAGAACGATATTTATTACTGATACAGCCTGCACAATTACAATAATGCCAATTCGGGGTAATTCTCCAGTACATACATTCCAAACGGATCTTAAGCCGTCACTCTGAATGGCTGCAGCTGTCCACTCCCGTCTCCGAAATCGGCAAATAGCCAGTTGATCACGGCAGCCAGCCGGATGCCAGCCTGTGCAAGGAGCTTCTCAACGATCAACTTCTCGGTGATAATACCAGAATACTCCGGCGTGTCGAGTTCAAGGTACGGCCCGCCCGCAGCGTAGTCGTCGCTCGTCAATTCAAGGCCATCGCTGCAGCAGCTATGGTCATGGGAGTCGTCGAGGTGAGGTGCATCCTTGTACGGAGGCTCATCGAGCTCCTTTGGCCACACAATCTCACAGTTGAGCTTGTGTATCGGCTCGGCCCAGTGATATGGGCAGAGCGTATCGTCATCGGTCTCATCTTCGAAGCTGCGAGCACCAGCCAAGCGACTAATAGTGGACAACACCTGTTGCCACAGTGTGCTGGGTGGCGTCGGCTGGGATGTCGATGGACAACCGGCCCAGCCTGTCACTTCATCTGCCCACTTGTCGAGAACACCTTCCCACATGATGCGCCGGACATAAGAGTCGTAGATGGTTCCGCGCAGTGCAAACTCGATTTGGCGGGAGAGCAGGGGTCGTGAGTAGTTTCGAGGAACTTCGCGGATGGCTTTCGCGATAAGAAGACTGTCCCAAAGAGAATGGAGATCTGCACTGCGTCAATACACGGTCTCCTACAATGAATGACAAGAGACGCTTACTGGTGATTCGACCATCGAACCGGACCTTGTTTCCATTCCCACCGCGATTCCTCCCCGTCAAATGAAGAGGCATATGCAAGTCACCCAAGAAGTGCACTAGAAACTTGAGAGCCTCGTTTGCAGTGTTGTGTCCATAATACATCGAATCATCCCTGTTGACGCGTGTCCAGTCCTCCAGGATGTTGGTGACGTTCCGCACAGCACCCAGGACGTTCCCGCCCTTTCGTCCGGCCCACCCGCGTTCACCAGGGAAGATACAGGTCTCCGAGGGGTAGTCACCCAAGGCTCCGACGTAATGTAGAGATGCTGACCACCGCATTCTGTACCTTATCTGGTCGGCCCAGGCTGCAATGGGTGCCAGGTGGCATTGTGGCTCGTTGGGGTTCGTCGATGTGAAATTAAGGATGCTACAGACAGTTGGAAAGACTGTCGGATGGAGATGAATTTGGGCTATGGTAGCCACGATTTCGTGGCCTACAATCTCATGAGATGATCGACTTCAGGAGGAAGGAAAAGCTGCACATACCTGCTGAACCCCACGCGAAAACACCAGGCAAGAGGCTCGCTGCAAACGACAGCGCGAGATAAGACGGTCGCATCTTTGATCATGAAAGATTGGACTTTGTTCTCTGCTCATATAGCTGTAGAGAACAAAGGCAAGGAAGCGCAGACTCCAAGGCAACAAACACAAAAGGGAATAAGGGTGTCGGCCCGTTATCATTGAAGGTCTATATTTGGCTTTGCTATTCATCGGAGGAACCCGACTACATACCCCATTCGTACTTGCGCCACCTGTACTCTACAGTTCAGAGAATCAACTCAAGCAATAGACTGCCTCTACAAAACATGGCTTGCTTCGTCTATCTCAAAAAACACATCTCAGAAGGCTACAAGAGTGACCAGACACGAATTAACTGACATAATTAAGCAGATGAGAACCTGTACGGATGCGGTACCCATAACAAAACAGATGTAAATGGTACAACAGTCAACACAAAACGAAATATACAGTATATTGAGAACAATCATATCTCCTTGATACCTTCCAGCCACTTCCGCCGCAGCTGCGTTCTCTCCTGGAGATGTTTCGATGCCTTCTTCGTCTCCTCCCTGCTGGGTATCTTCCAGAGGAAATCCTCCGTCTTGGAAACAAAAAATAAGCGATATGTTCGTACGCAAATCTTAATTTCGAGGCCGTCTTGTGAAAGAACATTTGGCTGGACATCACGCACGCCAGGTGGTAGATTCCTTGATGACGTGCATTAGACATGACATTATGAAGAGGAAAGACGAGGCTATATACCTGCGAAGATATGGTAGTTTCATTTTGGATGGAGACACGCCATCTGTTGTATCGCTCTGAAATAACATTAGTGACTCTATGTTAGTCGGGCATGGAGAAAAAACATACATTGACATATGAGTCAACGTAGGACTGCCATCTGCCTGTCAAGACCTCAGAGTCATCGAAACTTGAGTCGTCCTTGCCGATGAGTTGGACGGTCATTGTTCGGGATTCAGGGAGCTACATATGTCGTCAACATCGTGGGATATTGGTTGTTATCCATGCACATACCCAATCAATGCGGAAAAGATTCTCATCCGGACCCAAGACTTTCTCTGCATTGCGCCTGTTGTTAATCTGATCCTGGGTCATGGGCGATGCGAGCGATCGTTCACGCTTAAGAGTCTCGAGCAGATCCTGGCTTTTCGAGTCTGCGAAGATACTTTGCGCCTGGTTGAAGACAATTCAGATTGAGAAGACGATCTGTTCTCGGGACAAAATCATACCTGTTTGATGATAGAACCAATGACCTTGTCAATAGTAAAGGTCTTGTACGCCTCCTAGGGCACAGCTTCAGCAAAGAATCATACATGAACCAAGCGGACTCACCTTGACACCAAACATGAACCTCATCTGATCCTCAAAAGCGTGTTGCTCAATCTCATTGTCGAAAAGGCGCTCTAGGGACTCAAGCAACAAATCATAGTAATGTTCCGCTGGTGTGGGGTCTGGCAGGTTTGCATAATCCACTTTAGACGGCAGCCCAAGAGCGGCAATAGTCGCCTGGGAGCGCTTCCGTCCCTCCGCAGCTAACTTCGCCGCAATCCCTTTGAACATCACCAGACGCGAGTAGAGGACCTGATTACATTCAGCATGAAAACAAAAGCACAACAGGACCATAAAGACGAACCTCGATCAATCGCAAGAGCGTATAAAACGCGGTATTCGTGAAGAAGATGCTTCTGCGTGATATGCGCCGGCTCTGCACTAGAGTATCACTACGGGAGTCATCATCAGGAAGGACCGGTGACGCTAGACGTGACACAGCCGGCGATGCAGCCTCTTGTGCTCTCGTCTTCCGATTTGTAGACTTGGCTTGCTCGCTCTTGAGCAGCTTCTTCCTGAGATCACCACCAGACGACATCCCTCCCCCACCCTTTCTACTGCTCCGCCCGCTTCTAGAACCATTACTTGTATTCGACGAGACCTCCGCATCGTCAACGACACTGGAATGGTCGTCGCTCATATCACTGTCAACCGTCTCCTGCACGACGACGAACGACGAATTGAATGCAACCGGGTCCAGCAAGAAAAATAGCGGCACAAACGACCGGAAGAAGCCCTCGATCCTCTTCCTTTCTGCAAAGTTGATTTGTGCCTGCGTCCTGTCCAGGAAGGAGAACGTCAATTTTAACACATCCTGCAGCACCGCCACATCGTCCACGACGAACTCCAACTGGTGTCTCGGACGCGTCCGCGCAAACAGCGGGTCGATCAGCGACGCGCGTTTCGCCATCTGCTCCTCGCGCGCGGCCTCTATTTGGTTTACGAATGCCTTGCTCGTTATAGCCTTCTTGTCCGCCGCTTTAAACTCGATGCATTGATGATCCAGGCTCTTCGTAAAGTTTCGCGCATCCACCTCCCTCCACACCTTGTTCCACTCCCGCTGCGCGCGCTTCCATTCCTCCTCTTTCTGCTTCAGGCGTTGCAGCACGACGGGGATGGCAAGCGCTGGTGTGTCCTGCATCGCCTGCACTACCTCGAGCCCAGGCTCTCGCCCATAGATCTTCTTCACTACACGAGTGTGGGTTGCCTTCCATGTCCCACCGAGATTGGGTTTCAATTTGAATGAATTCCGCTCCTCTGGGCTCAGCTGTGCGATCTTATTGTTGATGGGCTCCAGGTTCGCGATCGTCCGGACGATAGCTTCGATATGGAAGTCATACTCATGCCGCTCCTCCTCGCTGCGATGCAGAGCTTCCTCGTAGATGTTCTTCTTGTGTGACACGAAGCCCGAATCCTCGCTCGACCAGGTGGGGTGAGACACCCACTCGTCATTTAACACTGAGCGGCACATCTCGTCGCGGCCCGAACACGGAACATTGATTTCCTGTCCACCAGTCAATACAATGGAAGTTATTGACCCAAGATAGAGCTTACTTCAGGTGACAGTCGACGATAGCTCCCGTACTTGATATGCAAGTCGGCGTGGTTTGGCCTGCCCCTGAAACCCGCAATAGTTGGTCGTGCCAACCCATGCTGCAGCTGCTGTTCGGCCTCAAAAGTCTCCCGCTCCTTCTTATCATTCCACCCCAAGATTGTTTTCCACTGCTTCATCAACTCGCCATCACCAATGAAATTTCGGCTTTCTTTGACGAGGCGAGCCAGGTCGATGATATCTTGTACAAACAGGTTGACGACTTTGAGGAATTCGTTGTACGTGTCTCTGTTGTCCAGCACCCGCTTGACATTGTCGAAGAACTGCGAATCGTCATCTAACGATGTGGTAGTAGGCGGGATTCGCGATGTCTGGGGTAGCTGAACTGCTCGGCGTGGTGGAGACGCAACGGTGTGGTGCTTAGCATACGATGAAGGCGTCAGATCCTGACCGGCTGCATGCTTAGGTTTCTTTTTACCCCCATCCCGTTAACGAAAACGGAGAAACCGACAGAGACAAAGCCTCACCTTGCTGCTGCTCGCAGTCGGAGTGGCCCGGACAGGAACGACCTCCCGTTCCTTCTCAACGACCTTGCGCTTCCTCTTCTGCGGCAGCCCCGATCCGCTTCCCGAAGCCTCCAGCTTCCGCTTCCCCCTCGCTTCTCCGGACGGCGTCCCCGTCCGCGGACGCCCTTCACCCACCAACAACGGGTCCTCCAAGATCTGCTGGCTACGCTCTGGCATGAATATCCGAAAATCTGAGCGCAAGTCTGGTGCGTCCTTGAAGAGCCTCGCAATCTGTTTTGACACCTCCTCCTGCAAAACAAAGGATAAGAGGCTTATCACGATGAGATGCGATGAGATTACCTCATCGATCGTATCGGGCTTCGCGTGGTACTGTGAAAGGATGTCCAGAAATTGCCGGTATGTTTCGGCGTCACACCGTTGTTTGATTTTCTGCACGTACTGCACGGCGGGCTCGATGGCCTGACCATCGACGCCGAATGCTCTAGGATCGGGCGAAGATATCGACGTCGAGCCGGTAATCTCGACGCCTGAGTGGCGTGCGGGGGTCCTGGTCAGACACGAGGCAGACTCAAAGGCGAAACGAGACAACGAACCGGATACAGTACGGCTGAGTGGCTCGCCGCGTGCGGATTGTGCATGTGATGTCGACCAAAGGATGGGACCCTTGTCAGGACCGTTGTTTGTGGTTTGCATCGTGGTGCCCGTGGGTGTGGTTACTGTAATGAAATTTGCGTCATGGGCATCTGTCGAGCATTCTATGCGATACCCCACAGGCAAAAACGTGTTGAACCCTTGAATGAGAGACGGGTGGCCATTGAATAAATGTGATACACGCTTGATGACACCAGGCGTATCGATCCTGAAAGTTGTGAGCTATGATTAATGAGAAATAAGTTGCACCAACGTACAATTCGTTCTTGAATTCCTTCATAATGTCCAGAAAATGGTTATACACGTTTGGTTGGTCATGGAATTGCACCTTGACGGCATCGAGGTAGCTCAACGCATCCGTTACGTTCAGTGGCCTGTCAAGAGGTGCGTAGGTCTGTGGGTCTACAGATGACGGTCGCCCCGACTGTTGCGGGCCCAAGCCCGCTCGCTCGTCATCTACGGCCATTGGTGGAGGCGTCGCTGGTTGCACTTTGGGTGTATGCTGTATTTCGTTCTTTTCTTCGGCCAATTTCTGAGGTTTTTCTTCGTGCGTTTCGGCGCTAGGCCCTTCCACAATAGGCTTGCTTTCAACCGATTCTGCTGTAACGGTGCTTGGGAGACCAGAGTCATCCCGAATCGGTAGCGAGCCCCGTGCAGTCGGCTGTTCGCCCTTCGGCTTGGAGTCTACGACCATCTCGTTGGTGTCCATGGTGTGCTTCTCGTCGTGAATGATAGTGAGCACTGAGAATAGAGCTTGAAATGTCGATCATCGTCAATGTGAAGGCCACGTGACCACTATTGCTTGTTCCCACAGTCACAGTGACGCAACAACTTGCGAGCAGCTCAATTGCTGCTCATCATTGAAGCCAATGTGGCGAGGGCCGCGAGGCCTATCAACTTCTACCTCTCGCTTCATTTTCCCTAGGTACAGTACATGGGCGAGGTTTTGAACGAAAGGATGTGCATTTCAACATGTGTTACAATACATATATCGCGGATACAGAACAGAACGGGAGACATCCTCCCAACATGCATATCTAGTGGCCATGGATTGCAAGCTATAGAAAGCATAATACAACTGAGGGTAAAAGAGGACGATAATGAGTAAAGTCCCAAGCAATAGCGAGAATAATCAATGAAAGTCAGAGAAGCCGATGTTTTCACCTGCCACGTCCATACAAGGGCGACTGGACCGGCACACCGTCCCCAAAACGGAGAAGGCGTGCACAACCTCCACCGGGATGGAAGGGACCGTGAAGTCCGAGCATTCAGACGTGGCAGTCAACGAATGGATGAACTTGTTTTCGTCTTGCAAAAGAGGGTTTAGAGAAATGAAGATAGATTGACTCACCAATGTGCCCAACCAACCAAGTTGCTGCAATCCCTCAGAGAAACTGACACCGGTGCAATAAGGACCCTATGCTACAGGGACAGGAGTCAGTAAAGCAACGAGAAATTGGAGAGAAAATGAGATCAGAAAAGTTTTTTTTGGTAAAAAAAGGTTGTCCACAAGAGGTTGATTGCTCTCGTTCGGAAGCAGAACTGAGTTGTTCATCACAGAAATAGACATCTCAGAAACAGAAAGCAGTACTCACCAACAACGTTGACCTGGGCTTGCGGTTAACGACATCGCCTTCGAAGACGCGGGCTCTTTAAAGGTGAAAACTGTACAGTTCACCTCCGCTTTCGATCGGCGCTTGAATTGTGGTGCACCCAACGAGTTGTTGGGACGTTTTTTCAATTTCTGTCTCCAACACTCTCCAACTGTGCACCCTCAGAACTTCAAGTTTCGAGCTTTATTTTAGCATGTAACAATGTGAGTCTCTGGCTCGTTTCTTCTGGCGATGATGATACCTTTCCATTCTCGAGTCGGTGACGTTCATTCGATGATCCTTACTCGCAACATGCATCACCAACTGAGCCTTTCGTCTTGTTCTTTTTTCTCAACCTTATTTCGAAATAATATTAACCTCATCGTTTCAAGGACAGTGAGTTCATACGTGATATGTCACGGTGCTTGTGAAGACCCATTCCTCGTACGCGCCTTCCGCGCCCAACCCCATCTATACACCCAAACCCCTCGGCTGGTTGATTATTACGCGTCCCTTTGTAGATTGAACTGGCTATTGAGACGTTCTTCATGGTCATCAAGGTAAGAGTGCTAGACATATCTCATTGCTTCTTCTTTTTCGCGCCCTACGATGATTTTAAATAAATAAACAAGCATATGTCCGAGCTTCATGAAGGACAAACTTTTCTCGTCTGAGGGTCTTCTAATCCTGTCACATATTCGCTTTCTTCATATCTGACACAATCTGTTTTCCAGTGAGACTGCTCCTTTCGATTGTTCGATCAATCATCTCATCTCGTGTTGTACGTATGGCTGTTGTCTTGTTCTGTGAATATTGACTGTATACCGTTCACCTGTCATCGATATGAGGAAATTACAAATTTATGTTACTCTCGTCAAAGTATGCACTTCCGTGTGTGGACAGTGTGTTTGTCGGATTGCGAAGGCAACACTCAATGGCATAGATCAAGCATAGATCAGACTAAGACTAAGACTTAGACTGCCTAAAGTGTTGTGGTGTTGAGATATAACCTAAATATATACTATGAGCGCTGCTGGTATTACGATTTATTCTCATCTTCAGCCAGGCGGAACTCTACAACCGCCATTTCACCCACATCCCAGAGCTTCACAAAGCTCAGGCTTGCCTCCTCACTAATCTTCACGAACTCCTCCAGCGTGCGTTCCTTGCTGTTTAGCATGACCATCATGTCGAGATCGAGGTTGTATTGCCGAATCCGCCCTACACCGTAGTTTGGCAGGAGAGGCTCGGGAGCTTGGGCAAAAGCAGATTCATTTTCAGCGACACGATCGACATGTTGCAGGACGTAATCGTCTGGTATGATTCTGAGTATAACAAGGGCGATGATAGATGATATCACGACATACGAATGAGGACACGGCTTGTATTCTTCATAGCATCTCGAACGCCCCGGAGGATCTTAACACAGTCCTTGGAAGGCCAGTCATGGCTGGAAATGGTTGGTTATTAAAAGCGATACAATCTAAGTCAATAACAAGATATGATACTCACATTATGTTCTTCAACTGAAGGGAATGATGTGAATGTTGTCATCTTCGCAAATCTGCGGATGGCAAAATCTAAAACGACTCACGTAGTAGATATCACAACCTTTGATGGGCGATTCCGCAAAGAAATCCATCGCCTTGAATTCGATCCTTTCTTCTGCAATCGCTTCCGGAACCTCCTTGGGCCATACCTCGGTCTGTGCCTGCGTGATTCGGTCAGGAGTATCCTGGAGCTTGAGCTGAAGCTGTGGGTATGCTTTGGCCAGCTGCATCGTGATATTACCAATTCCGCCGCCGACATCACAGACCGTGGATCCAGGAGGGAGGTCTTTCCATGGGAATGCTAATATCGAGCAGATACGAATAAGTGACAGCGATCAATACAAAGATGCATCATGCGCACTACCTGTGATGACCCCACCAGCTTCAATTGCGTTACCCCACCCGATCATACCCAAGCCAAATCGTGCGCCTTGCTTTGCCCCTTCAGGTGTTGCCTGAATAAAGTCAGACCAGAATGCTACATTATCAAAGGCTAAATTGTACTCCTTCAAACCAACTGAAGAGAGATCCAGGGAATCCCGTGGACCTATTGAACGCAGAGTGTACAGCTAACTGCGAGTGACCCCACTCGGGATCGCCTAGCACATCGGGGAGTACGGTTACAGCCTTGTTGTTCTCGTCCGTGCTGTTGTCCAGAAGGTCAGGGGAGACGGTTCCCTGTCTAATAGGAGCACATACAAGTGGAAAGCCAACCCGTTCAGCGGGTTTGTCGAGAGCAACTGAAGGCTGAGTCGATTGTTTGCGAAAATATCTCGCTTCACTGATAAAAATAACTGATCAGCAGTTATACTTGTATGCAGGCTAAAAATAGGAACCTTCGCGGAAGATATGCTTCGAAGCCAAGAGCCTCAAAATCCGTCCGAGCTTCTCTTCGTCAACGCCTGTCTTCCTTCCAATTTCAGATACGTGCATCCCTTCTGGATTTTCGGCGAGTACATCAGGGATCTTGAATGTCACTGCGACATGCAAACATCCGGGCTCATAAATCTAATGGATGCATGAATGTTAGGCACAACCAGCGTTTAAGATCTCTCGAGATAAATTTGATTACATGCATAAGTTTCTGTACAACTTATTAGAAGAAGAACCAGAGCATAATACGCTCACTCACATTGAGGATCGTGTGGTTAGGGCGAGCGACTGTAGCACACAGCTGAGCGCAAGCACTCTCGAGGGTTTGGATAGCCGCCCTAAGCTCTGGCGATGATATATCGGAGTCAAGCGGATGCGGAGTAAGATCGTTGAGAGAGGGCACGTATGGCTTGGATGAATTCGCATAATTAGCCTCGATGATCTTCGCAGCGCTCGTAATGAGTGCAACTAGGGCAGAGACTTGGCCATGAGGAGGAGACATTGTGTTGTGAACTTTCAGGGGGATCGTCGTTGGTTTTCTTTCGTCCGGGGAAAAGGAAGCCTACCGGGGCAAATGTTTAGAAGGCCTTTAAGTACTACACATCGATATCGATAAACCGAAAATTGATCTTGCTGATCCATAGTTACTGTAAGGACAGAGTGGTCTGCGCTAGCACTACTAAGTACTAACCCCACATGACATTCCGTTAGCGAGCGACACCTAATACATAGTAATAGGCGAAGCAAGCTCAAGTTGAAGAAGCAAGTGCAGGCAAGTTGACTTGGCGCAGTGACTGACAAATGACGATAACGTTGTGATCGCATGTGATCGTCGCTGTGATCGTCATTGGCGGATGACAGTATTAGTCGGCCTTTCTCAAGCCTTTCTTTTTTTGTTTCTTGTCCTGAGCGTCAACTTAGCATCATGTAAATCTCTTCCACAGAACAGCTTCACGTATTATATTAAGTATGTCGACGTGTACGATGGTTTGTGACTTGGACCTGCAAAAGCACTGCAAAAGCCGAGCAGTGGAGTACCGCTTACTCACTTGCCAGTTGCCACCGCGTCGAAGAACTTACCGAAAGATCCCTGTTCTTCGGCCTTTTCCGCATCAGGTCCCGGCACAAGGCAGCAACGTCTTGATCAGGGCCACGTGCCAGCAGGCCTTTATCAGGACGAAAAGTTCCATGTTTCTTTTCATCATTCCATATCCATTGCAATCGGAAGCGTGCTGTATACGTAGGCATACATACTTGCTTTTCGTCAGCACTTCTAAGTACGTTGAAGTCGCTTTTTGAACTATGTGCATTGAATGGTACTCTCTTTCGGTGATCTCCGTTTACATTCAGGTACCTGGAGGTACCCTGAGGTACCTGGGATGGTGGGTATCGCGCTTCAACTTTGAAGCGCCTCAAGGTCAGACGGTAGCCGGCGGTAGTCAAGGGTAGTCGTCTGATAAAACTGCGAATATTCAACTTGACGTTCCATGTGAAGTGTCACCCCATCTCGTTGGGCTATACGTTGGTGTCATGGATGACATTGCCCCCGATGTGCATGCTCTCGCAGTTGGTGCTCAGTATCTGTAAGTTCCGTGCAGCTATTTCTTATTAAAGTCGGATTGCCACGCATAACGCGGAGGCTCGTATCTCGGCAAGAGTGTTGCCAGATGCTGAACCGAAAACCTAGATTGGCTGGAAAATACTTCCAACTGGCGGCATATGTTGTTTTAATTTTCGACCACAGTGAGTACGTGGGTTTCTGCTGGGCGTTTCACCAAATATCTGACTTGGCCTGGCAGTTTTGACATTTTCTGAGGAGGCACGTTGTCTCATTTGTCGGCATGACCTGTCTTCCAGTATTGATCGTCTGTTAGGTCGAGCGAATATGGAAACAAAAGGTCACTGGCGCGGTAGTATTATTTCTGATAAACCGCTATGTTACACCACTTCAGTTCATCGTGATAATCGACGGTGGGACAACATGAGTTCTTTCTACATCTGGAAAATATCTGATATACCTTCTCTCAGCTTTCCATGACCCGAGTTGGACGAGTTCCGTACGGGTCTTTGCTTGAAGTGCCCTCATTAATATGCTCAATTCCAATACAATTTTTTTTTTGCCTAGGCGTACGTATTGTTCATGTCTCAGATGCTCTAGCTCCGAGGACTCATGTGCTTCACAAAGTTGTCGGCGTTTTGTCGCCTTTGAAGGGGCGTCCACAGTTGCTTTGATCGCCGGTGCGCTCTTTGCCAACTTCTGAGGAAACACTACTCACGAGCGTATATAACAGTTTGCGAACGTATGCAGTGAATTCTCCCCAATTATCTTTCCAATCTGACTTAAGCAGTGCTTATGATCCTCCGAGTGTATGCTCTATATGGGCGAAGCTCCCCGATTCTTATCTTCTTATTGATTGCGTGGACCGTCCAGATCATCATAGCTTCAGTGGGTGTTTCAACTGGTTTCGGTGAGAGCGCAATGGTTCTCTTCTGTTGTCAGTCGGTGACCAACAGAACGTGTCAGCTGTTCCGTTGCCTCCCGGTTTAATTGGTATGCTGGCTAGGTAAAAAGGATGTTCTATCATTTTACGTGAAATATAGGCTGTATCTTTTCTGGTTCTAGCAATCTGTTTCGTGAGTTCGTTCGCCATTTATCGTCATCTTCAATTTGACTCTCGAATATTGCAATAGCTTCCTTATGGGTTGCTCCCTTAGTCACAAACTCCATAATGTTCTTTCTGACTCTCTACCGGGCAAGAGATTATCTCCAAAGAACTGGGCATGCACCGTGGGTTCCTTCTATCAGATAAATTCGGAAATGCATACTGAGTCCAATCATTCCTCAGCACCCTTCGTGTTTTCCTGAGAGATGGTACACTGTATTTCTTGGTCATATTCATGGCAAATCTCATGAACACGCTGATCTATTTCGTGCGCATTGATTATTTAGCTTCTCCAATGTACCCGCTGACGAGGACACCCTGCAGTTGGCGGCTGACGGTCTAAGAGCCATTGGTGCATCCTTCAGTCAGCTCATTACCTCAACAATGGTGTCCAGACTCGTCCTAAATCTGCGGTCGGCATCAACGTTGACTGACGGCGTGGCAGTTGATGAGGCCTATTCAATGGGGACGGGTATTAGATTTATGACACGGACAATTGGCAACTTGGGCAATGAGCTGGAGACATACGATGACCATGATTCTCATGGTCGTAAAAGTGATACCGATGCTGAATAGGATACGTTGTTGGCTGGGGTGTGATATTTATATACGGAGGACCTATGATTGATTATTGATATACCTCGATGAAGCCTCTGTCATTCTGCGAGCTTGCTGACTACGATGCTGTGCTATATTACACGTAGAGATACAAGGTGTGGATACAATAATTCTACTTAGAATATGTCCGATCTACAAAGTGGGCAGCTCGAGGAATGACTTGAATTGAACCACTAGCAGAAACGTTTGTGAGTGACGAGAGCTTACGCGATATAAAAATTTGCCGCACCTTATACAAACATCCAGCATGGAAGCGATTCTTGCATGTCTTGCAAGGCTTCTTAGGCAGAGAACCATCCATGACGCTGATAATCCTGGAAATTACGTCAGGGAAATACTCCATCGACAGTTGTGTAGAACTTACGAATAGCAGATTGCACATTCCACTTGACCCTCGAAATGTAAGGTTACATTTTTCTTGAACAAACTCAGACCATCTGTAATTCGTCCATTCTGTTGCTTTCATGAGTGTCATGATTACATTGTGAAGAAGGAAAATCATACATGGGACCATATGATCTGTTGCACGGCTAAGATCCATGCCCTCCATCGATTTTCATCAACGCCAACTCTCTTCATGTCCCTGACTTCGATTTTATGGAGCGGCCAATCCGAGGGAATCTTCAGCTTGATTTCGAGCTGATGTTCATCGACCAAGTAGGACGCAACAACTTCATTCACGGAACTTGCCACCTTGATGGTCAGGTTATCGTCAACGAGCAAAGCTGTCGATTCGGGACTCTTGACATGAGCCAGCTCGGTCCGGATGATGACAGGCGAGAAGTACTGTGATGTATAGTTGGTGATGCTAGAGGAGAGCTGGCGGTCTTTGCAGTCAAGAACCCATGTGTGAATTAGAGATGGGATGTTCAACAGGGCGCGGTAGTAAATATGCGCAGCTAGAATGGCGAGACTGAAGTCGGATGATTCATCGTAGACTACAACCAGAGTATGAGTAGGAAATCACATTCAGGGCATCAGGAACGTACACTCAACATAAAATTCATCGACCGCCCAGATGTCCAATTTAAAGGCCTTCAGTGGTCCTTGATCCAACCGAAGAATACCGATGATACTTGGGAGGAAATATGTTCCAATGATGCCGAGGTTTCGAAGCTGTTCTATGTAACTTGTTCGAACTTTCAGACTCTGAACGACCGTTAGTCGTGTTGGACCAGCAGAAAACTGGAGTTCTACACACCGCATCCTGGAAAAGATCGAACAAGAGCATCCAGGCGAGCAAATAACTGAGCGTATTCTGAAACCCGGAGTGAGACAAAAACACGTTGAAAAGGAACAACGAAAACTGAACCTGTGATTCGACCTTGGCGTCCACGCTGACTGTACGCTGTAGAATTCGGAGAATTTCTATCGGGAGCTCTGCACTGACAATGTCTTCCGAATCAACTCCCGCTTCGATTACAAGGTACTCCGTGCGCTTCCTGGCAGCGTTTTCCAAAAACTGATAAGCCATTTTCTGCACTTCCACAGATGTGTCTATAATGAGATGAGACATCTACCACGAGGGTCAGATGGCTTTAAGGTAGAAAGTATGAACAGCATGCCTTTGGGAGCGTATTTTGGTCAATCAGTGATGCCGGGAGGTCCTGGATAATTGATAGAACCAGTTCCCAGCATGTTGATCGTGATCCAGAGACTCCGAGGTCCTCTGATAATTCATCAGTACAAAAATTTTCAGATAGAACCAAAAGAGATTACCAAGTGAAACCATTGCCAAGTCTCGCACCATGGTCAGAATAGTCATCTTCCGCTCCTGCCAGTCAGTTCGCAACGATTTATTGGTTGATACCAAATCTTGGATGAGGATGATCAGCCGCAGTGTTCTAGCTAGAGTAACCAGAGTCGTATCATCGGCGAATGATGAATTCTGAACAAGATATGACTCAGTACATCGGTTTATGAACGATCCAACCACCACCTACCTCGAGGTTATTCTCCAAAATGTCAAATATTAGATCCCAATGCGCGCCAGGAACATCTTGGAGAATCGGAGCAAGATGGAAAAACACCAGGGTCATCTCACTTTCTACCTCCTCGTCGATGTCCTTATCAGAGGAAATCCACTGTTGAAATGCCTTTACAATGTTTACAGCTCTCGGCTGAGGTAGGAATACGACATCAGAATCGGGATTGGGTGCGCCGATTGCAAGCTTGCGTAGAACAAGTAATCCTTCCGTGTTTGCGTCTCTTGGCGGAATTCCCAGCAGCGCCGCGGCCAGCTCATTTCTGTATCGATCCAGGCGAGGCGGCTCTGGTGCGTAGTTGGTCACAGAGAAGACAATGGCCATTGAAGTCTGCGGGGCTATTGAGAGGATTGGAATAAGTTTCAAGGGTCGAAGTATCCTATCCGCAAATAACTCACCAGTGGTTTCTACTTTGCGAGCAAGCAACATCCAGCGATCAGCTTCGGGCATGTCTACATCGCGGAAAGCATGCTCCAGCACGTTCTTCAAAATGCGAGTATCCCTCGTATCGTCCGACTCCCTCGCAAACCGGATAATGTCGACCAAGAAGGTCGAAAGCGTGCTTGATGCTTGGGAAGCGCCTTTTTCATCCAATGCAGCAGCAAGGGTAGTAGTGCGCCATCCTTCATCCGAAGACGAGGTAAGTATATAGGTCGTTACCTGCTCCACCCTGGCCACCAACCTGTCCAACCCAGAGTGAAGCGCCTCAATTGTAAACACATCACTCTGCGCCGAAGGCATGTAAATGAAGTCCTGCGCATATATCGCCATTGCATGGAAATGACGCAGTGCCCAGATATTATGTCTCGCAATCTGCCGATCCTCAACAAAGACTTGCAGCAATGCATCAACGACGCGTGCATAAGTTGAGAATCCGCGGCTATCGTGTGACTGGGGAGTGGTGGGCTTCTTGGTAAAAGCAGATGCCGGAGGGACGAGTGGATTCAAGACCGCAAGACTTGGATGAATGGGGTCAGGCGAGAGTTGACGAAGGAGTTCGTCGACCTCAGGCGGAGTAGGGAAAATATCACCCGGGAGATTGAATCTAAGTTCAGGTGGAGTTTGATGTAGAACTCCAAGAATATCACGAGTCCTGCATCAGATATATCAGCACCCGACAATATGCAAGGGCTGCAAGTACACTCACGATGGACGAACTTGAGTGTTACATAGAAGGAGCTTCAGCTTCCTCTTGATCTCTCTGAAGACTGGAGTTCTACTGTCCTCCTCAGATGTATTCAGCCAATGCTCCCAGATCTCCTTTGCAGCGGCGAAAGTCGCATGGCTAGCCTGTGATACATAGCATGTCGGTAGCAGAAATGCACAAATAAACACATCGGGCAACAGCGTGTCAAAGGCTGGTTGAGGCAACTCCCGAGGCGGATGATGGAACAATGAAGTGATCAAGTCTAAAGACGGCTCGAACGACCTCAACGAAGTTTCAGCATCACTAAGGGCCAAATCGACGTTAATGATAAACGCCGCAACGATATTCTGCAAGGAGGCAGCATAACCATCTCCGGACAAGAAGTAATCTATTCAGTTCGTCAGAACATCGTCAACGCAACAAATCGAAAAGCCAAAATCTCACCCGGGGACTGAAGCACTTGTTTCACAAGCCCACGATGAGTCGAATCACCTGTAAGGGCCTCTGCGAGCAAGTTATTCACGAGCGCGTCGGCGTCATTGTTATCTGGCTTGAGATAATGAGGCAGAGTGCCCTTTTTTGCAGCCTGCAGGAGCGGCATGATAGACTGCTCCGCTGTATCAGGATGCCGCGCTATACTCGTAAGCAGTGCACGCCAGACACGTAAGCAGTGATCCCGATCCCTGCGATGTGCTAGGTAGGCCAGCAGTAATTCGGGAGATAGACCGAGAAGATGGAATGCGTTTTGAGTCGCCATCTCATCCATGAGCTGATTCCGCGATTAAGACATGACTATAGGCAACGAAGAAAGATGAAAACACCTACATTAGAAAACACCGCATCGTCGAACAAACCTTCTCGGAACTGGTCAAACACGAGAACCAAAAGCAATACGCAACCTTCGTTGCCGCCGCCCTCGC
The DNA here is from genome assembly GCA_018851835.1 of Hypsizygus ulmarius. Lineage (NCBI taxonomy): Eukaryota > Fungi > Basidiomycota > Agaricomycetes > Agaricales > Lyophyllaceae > Hypsizygus > Hypsizygus ulmarius. The sequence goes on along the minus strand of JABCKG010000070.1, from coordinate 8,236 downwards.
CCTCAGAAGCCAGCGGAGTCCCCTCGTTTCTGATGAGCTCAAAACACTTCTTTGTTGACGAGTCGAGTATATCTGTCATCAGTGCAGCCGCAGCCTCTTTGGGTCCTGGGATATGCTTGAATCTATCCTGGAATATTTTCAAGAAGACAGATACTAGGGCCTGATTCGACCTCGTAGCGTCCCGCAGCAATTGAGCGAGAACGTCCCAAGTGGCGGTAAAGAGACCAGCATCGATTTCGTTCAATGAAACCAACGTCTGTGCCACGAGCCTCGCAGCAGCCCTTCCCTCCACTTTCAAGGTTTTTGCTTCTAAACACATCCAAACCTTCCTCATCTGATTTATTACCAACTCCCTCACAACCACGTCTGCACTGTGCTCGGATGATCCCAGAAGCAAAGCTCCACTGCCATTCCTCGCACGTTTAACGAGAAATATCATGCACTCAAACATCGCCGATAGGAAGGCCGTTGAAGTTGCCGAGCGCTGGAGCGAGCTGAGCGCGCGTCCATCCAGGACCTTCCAAAATGCGTCAAAGAGGTCGTTCAGTGGCCGGGGTGATCGTGTTGATGCGATGATCTATACATAATCCATTCAAGAAGTCGGAAAAGAAACGAGTGGAAGGGTTACGGACGGACGAAGGAATCGTCGAAATGACGACGACAACCGTCGGATATCCCTGTAGCGGTGAGCCCGAGCACCCCGATTCGAGGAATTGGAGGAACTCTGCGTAAGCAATGGAGGGCCGCGTGACTAGCTTTGCGGATTTCTTGTCGTTATCTTCGTCCTCGCTTCCTTCAGAGTCAGAACCTTCGGCTGCTTCCTGAAAACGCTCTAGCTCCCAGGCTTGTGGGAATTCTGTCGAAAAAAATCAATCTGAATCCGAAATTTTATGTTTGTTGACTTGCCTTTCAAAAACTTCAACAGAGGTTGCCACATAGTCGCATGAACAGTCGTATCAGTCTCCACCCACGCCGAACGCAGCGTCGCAGATGCAAGCACGGGTAATAGCGGTTCCAATTGGCCTTCGATGTCTTAAACGTCAAAGGGACATAGGTAGTCGATATATAAAAAGATGACCACACCTTTCCAGCGTTCAAGCAGGGTCTGTAACAAACCCCACGCGCTTTTCCGCACGCTCGGTTGTGCATACCCAAAGCTCTCCAAGCCATCCATGAACGGACACTGCTCCGCGTGGTGCAGCGAACTCCACAGCGCTGGGTTCTTGAAGAAGTCGATCAAGTCGGTGGATGGTTCCTGACGAGATATCTCTGGAAAATCAACGGTAAGTATGCGTCCAAGGATAGTGGTGTGACCATATCATACCCAGGATTCGTCGGATAGCGCCCAGACCTCCTACGCGCAGCCGCGCTTGTCGGTCCTGCTCGCTCTCCTCAAGCTCCTCCGCCTTGGAACGCGCAGCAAGCTCTGAGTCTTCCTTCCTAACAGCGCCCTTTTTCCCCGGTGGAGGAGGTGCAACAGGTGCCGGTGGATTCAGATACGAATATACCCCATTGGGATCTAGGATGGCTCGTTGGATGAAAGAAATGAGCGACCGTAAGAGGCGATCGTCAAGCACAAGATGACTTGTTTGGTCCTGTACTGAGTCGAGAGAGATGGTGTTTGTCCATGACTTGAAAGCAGTTGCAGAGACACTGCGATCGATGTCATGAGCTGCCATGCACCATGTTCCAAGGATGCTTTCGACCTGGGAAGAAGAGGCAGTTTCTCGGAGGAAGAAGAATACCTGATCTCGAGTCGGTGATATTTGTAGAAGCGACGTGTGTACACCCGCTGCGAGATGACGGACGCGACGAGACGGGTGTAGAAATAGTGCCGAGACATGATGGAGCTATTCCGTTCAGCGTGAGTTCCCGTGTCCTCGATCTCAAATGATAGGCGATATACGCACCCACACAGGCAACATTTCCACAAGCACGTAAACCAACGGCCCATCATCGCCTTCCTTCCTACACTGATCAATCCATGCACTCTGCAATTCCTCCAACGCCCTGATTTTCGTCACCTGCGCCTTCTTCCCAAAACTCCTCAACACAATAAGTAGCTCTGGAGGCAAGCTATGCGCCAATCCCGTCGTTTCGAGTGGATCAGGCTGGACCGGCGCAGGCTTCACGGGCGGAATGTACGCCTTGATCCTCGGCTCCTTCTTTTTCTGGCCCCGCTGCTGTTTCGTCAGCTTTTTCTCCCTCGGCATGGGCTGCTCATCGACTGAAGGTTCCGCTGTTTTCTTTGCATGTTTTTTGCGCGTCGCTGAGGTCGCCGATGATTTTCCGCTGCCTTTCGCCATGTCGATCGTCCGACCGAGCGATCCTGGTCAGAAATGAATCCTCTGAGCTATTTGGCTTGATCTATGGTAAGGCCCTTCCGTTTTTCCTGCTCTTTCCTATCAGTAACTGTGATTCTAATGCAGAATAGCAGATCGATATGGATGGTTAGAGTTTGGTACCAGGAAAGATCCACAACTCCCCGGGAATTGGAATAGCTGGCGAGAATGAGAATGAGAAATGACGCAGAATGTCTCGTGACTCAAAGTGTGATCCGCCTCCCGAGCCGTAGCCCTATGAGTTTCCCGGCCCGAAAAACGCTGACTCGGAGAGAACAACCCCGACGCTGCATCATCTTCAACGGTAACGACAGTCAAGTGCAATTGCAAGTCATTGTCATTTTATTATTTATAACTTCCGGACATAATTTACCCCCCAATAAGCTTCTCTACGATGAGGTAAGCTATCGTGAAGTAGTGACGATCTCATCCAAATCTCATCCACAAATTTGCCACAGCAATCAATCTCCCCTTCGCCGCAAGGTCGTGGTAACCAGAGATCTTGGTCCAGATGTCATGCCCCTCCTGCATGCTCGAAACGATCTCGATGTAAGCTGAAGTTACAAATTTCTCTGAATTATAGAGCCAAATCTTGAATAGGTCGTCCTCTGGCCAGATGATCGACCTGTCAATCGCGACTGGTTAATGCAAAATATCGCTGGTGCATCTGGTGTGTTGGTGATGTTCACAGACAAGGTATGTGGAGCCGCAGGTTGGCGTAAATACTACGACTAAGCTTGGCGCAGATCGACAAGGAGCTACTAGATGCAGGTAGGCGATTCAACATGGCTTATCGCCCACCTACCCAGTTCATCCGTCTGTAAAGCTGGGTCTGCACTCCGTGTCATTTCTACCATGTCTGTGGGCTATGGTAAGGATTATTCCTTTTGATGCAATACCATTATTCTGAGATTGTTCTCTAACATACCACAGAGCATGCGAACATGCTTGAGATCGCTAGACGAGGAATTAGGTTCGGATACACACCAGATGTACTCACAAGCGCAGGTAGAACTCAACCAAATTCCTGGTTTCACCAGTTATTGATGAAATTCTCGTTTCTAGTGGCCGATCTCTCGGTCATGCTTGCCTTAATGGCTGGTCGGATTGCAGGTGAAGTAATTTCTCTTGTCCAAGACTCCAAGGCAAATCTACATCCTCTTTCGATTTCATGATCTGACCCACACCATTTCTAGTGGCCCTCCATAAGTTGGTCCCCGTTTGCTCTTTGCGGACCGCAGCTGAGCACGACAAATGTCTCCCCAACACGTACCGTCGGCTTCCTCGGATTCGGACGCATCTCTCAAGCTACTTTGGCACGCCTTATACCATTCGGCATAACCCACTGTATCTACACCTCCTCTCCCGGCTCTCCTTCCACAGAAACACGCGACACAGAGCTTGCCTCCCAGCACAAGCTCTCCTCCGTGCGGCGCGTGGACAATGACACGCTCGCGAAGGAGAGCGACATTCTTTTCATCCTTGCTCCCGGGGGTGAGAAGACACGGCATCTGGTGGATGAGTCCTTTTTGAGAAAGATGAAGCGGTCGAGCGTGCTTGTCAATACGAGTCGTGGTACGGTGGTCGATTCGGAAGCTCTGGCAAAAGCGTTGCGGGAAAGCTGGATCTGGGGCGCAGGCGTAGATGTCGTTGAGGGGGAACCTCAAGTTACAGCGGAGCATCCATTAGTCAAAGAACCGCGGTGAGTACGCTCGACTGTCTTTCGAAACATGTTGATTTATCAGATTTATAGATGTGTTGTGTTGCCGCATGTGGGAAGTGGGACGTTTGAGACACGGTTGGAAATGGCAACGTTAGCGGTTGATAATTTGCTGCGGGGGCTGGACGCAGATGGGAAGATGCCGGCTGCGTTGGGTTTGGAGAGTTATCTCTGAAGATCTGAAGACTTGTTCGAATTTTTGAATCCACTTGGAATCGACTGAGCTTTGAAGACCGGGCGCCGGACCGCACATTGGCGCCATTGTCTCTTGTTTCTTTGCAACTGCTCTAGCCAAACAAGAGCTTCGATCCACTTGTTGTTCCATTTTGAATTTACAAAAGCGTCCCAAATATTTCACTTCTCTCTCTCTGATTCCAATGGGAAGTCAGACCTCGTAAGGTGACACGTCCTGCCGAATCGATTGGGAAAAGTGCGCGGTACAATCTCCAAATTTATCGAGCAGTGGTCCATGGATATCAATGCGTAGGATGTCAATAGGATGTCTTCCCAAATGTCTTCCGAGGTTGCAACTTGCTGCCGCTCATTGTCAAAGATGGTAAATTTTTTGACTTCACATGTTGACTAACGATGGTACAGCTCGAGCAAGTCATTCTTACAATCTGTCGTCGGTGACACCTTTCATGCTTACCTGATCCATATGTGGCCAGTGCGTTCATTTTCATTACCGGTCTCGAAGCTGATGCATGATGTCTAGTATGTAGAGAACATATGCTGTCATGCACCATTCTCGATAAGTAGCTGCTCAGAATTTCCCCAGCAGCTTCCCTTGCATCCATCATGTTTCTTCCGGCGAGAGGGCCTCGACGGCGGCTTTCCCTCGCCGTCTTTCTCCTCCTTTCCGCACTTTTCTTGCACAGATCTTTCACGTCTCTGGCATACATCTCATTCGATAGAGAAGCTTCAAGCCCCATAGCAGAGAATTCAGCATCGAAAACGGAACCCAGAAATAATGATGTAGATCAGAATGTTACAACTCCTCAGCACACCTATTTGTCTGATGGACTGTTGCAAATCAATCCCAATGCACCGCATCCAATACTCGAGCTAATAAGGAACGCGGAAGCTGAATGGCAACGCAAGCTAGATCGTGCAAGTCGGACGTTAGATGAAGCTGTGGTGGAGTATAAGAGACGGTATGGACGCGCTCCGCCGCTCGGGTTCGATGACTGGCGCGTTCATCCCTTTCAGAGGTTGACATCAGATACTAACTCTACGCATTCACTTCACAGGTGGGACTTGGCGCAAGAGCTCGATGTTCAGCTTCCCGACGAATACGATACGATCCACCGGGAGCTGGAGCCTTTCTGGGGAATTGACCCTCTCGACCTCGCGAACATCCAGGCCATCCAAGAAACTAAGCCCGATTCATTCACTATTGCGAAGAATGACACGCACCCCTTACATCTTGCACGCACGGCTTTTACCCATCCAGAGACGTGGGAGCAAAGGGCTCTTCTACGCGGGCTAGATGAGATTATTGACTTGCTCAAGCCAGTGGAGGATGCGCTGCCTCCATTCCGTGCAATATTTTCTCCACATGATAATCCGAATCTATTGTCGGATTGGCATGTGATGAAGGCTGCGCTAGATGCTGCTGCTGCAGGAACATGTATTAACATTCCATTGCGTTCAACTCCGCCGCATCTAACGCGTGAACTTCTTTTCCAGACGTGGACTTCACAAGCATCCCAACCCCGAAACACCTTGGCTTCCCGTCCGCATGTCCGCCTAATTCCCCAGCGCGCCCCGCCGACGAGCCCATCAACCAACATGCACGTCCACCACCGCGCACCTCCAAAACTTTCATCCACGACCATCGTCTCTCCATGGACCCATGTCAACACCCGCAAATCTTTTACCACCACTCACAATACGTAGCGCACGATCTTGGACCGCGTCCTGAGCCCACGCTCGCCCTGCAGTTCACGTACTGTAAGACACCACTGTTCCACGATATCCAGACGCCAGGGTTCATCGCGTGGACGGAGGATGTACTTCCGCGAGAGAACGACCCGGAATGGGAAGAAAAGATGGACGAGAGGCTTGGGTGGCGTGGAAGTAATACGGGGATGAATTTCAATGAGGGTACACGGTGGAGGTACGCGCAGCGTACACACCTGGTACAGATGGCCAATGAGCTTAATGGGACGGCAAAGGTGTTGTTTCCTGTGGATGAGGAGGATGTGTGGTGGGAAGAGAGGGAGGTGCGTAAGGGCCTGATAAATCCCGCGTTTATGGATATCGCGTTCGCTGGAAGTCCTTTGGCCTGTGATGAGGCATATTGTCAATATCTGAAAACACAATTTGAGTGGAAACAGAAACAGCTTGCGAATGGGAAGGTGGCGGGGAACCACAAGTATATCATTGATGTCAGTTCTTATTCCAATTTGTTCGGCTGCGCGGAATTTCCTTCCTCTGCTTTCGCATTGACAAAATCGAAATTTTACCTATAGGTCGATAGCAATGGCTGGTCAAGCCGCTTCAAGAGAATCATAACTTCGAACTCGCTCGTTTTTAAGGCTACCGCATACCCGGAGTGGTAAGGTCTTTTTTTAAACCCCCTCGTTCCACTCGCATTCCGATCTCAAAGATGACCGACATTACACAGGTGGCTTGATCGTTCCCAGCCATGGGTTCACTACGTGCCCGTTCAGGTAGATTATTCTGACCTGTACGACTCGTACGTCTTCTTTCGGGGCGGGCTCTATGGTGAGGGCAATCACGACAATCTGGCCCGCAAGATCGCCTCTGCAGGGAGAGAGTGGAGCAAGGAGTTTTGGAGGAAGGAGGATATGACTGTTTATTTTTTCCGGTACGTTTAGGGTTCCATGATGTATGGTGAATGACGGCAAGGACTGAGGTCTGTCGATGCTTTTTAGATTGTTGCTTGAGTATGCTCGTTTGACGAGTCCTGATCGAGAAGCAATGTCGTATCCCGGCTGATCTCAGTCTCTCAAGGTCAATGTTATATAGTAATGCTGGAACACTAGTATTCAGTAGAAAAAGTAAAGTGAAGGTGATTTCTCCACATGCATCAAATGAATAATTTCAACAAGAAAAGACGTTGGCGATTGCATCTTCACTTGACTTTTTAAGTTACACAATCCCGATGGTGAAGGAATGCATGGGTTCCCAGCACGGGAGGATCCGCACAATGCGAATTAGACCGTACTTAGTACACACCAGATGATCATCTTGGTGATGAAGTTGTGGTCACTTCAACATACTTACATGTGTGACTGCTGTTATCCTGGATAATTTCTAGTCCGGATGTCGTAGGGCTGTTCCTATTGCGTTTCCTCAAGTCCCTACGTTTGTAAGCGTTGGTTTTCTCGGTCACAAGAAAACTGACGCGATTGGCTTGAGTCAATGTTGCATGAAGGGCGCAAGAAGGGCGAGCAGAAAGCAGAGAACCGAAGGGGATCTTCATAGAGGGGATCCGGGACCTGATCCCCAGTCGTAAACGCACATATTAGCTAACATTATAAGGAATTATCTCGCATTTAATATCCTGTAATTCCGTGTAATTCCCTACTAGCAAATTAATAGCTGGAGAGATATTATAACACATTATCTGGAATTGCTAGGCAGGTAATGTCTCCTAATATGCCAGGAGATATTATACCCCATTATATTCCAATACATTAGTTGTTCTGTCTATTCAGATCATTGCAAAAGCTGTTTAAATGTCATTAAATCATTCTATTGCGCTCGATTACAGTACATGGCATGATCTATGGACCAGAGATACATTCCAACATCAAGCATGCCTCCCCAGTCCCCAGTACCTGCTGCCCAACCCCTTCCCGTTTCCTGGCGCGGTAAGCTCCGCCCTCGTCATCAGGCCTATCGAGAGTCGCGCCGGTCCCAATCAAGTAGAAGTGATGCCATGAGATGAGATCTGACAAGTTCAAGGTCAGAATAAGGAACATAGGTGCATATATGCACATACCTGGATCAACACGTCGCTGGTTATACCAAGGCGGGGAGATGCGCTTCGATATCTGGTATTGGGTCTTGAAGTCAGTAGCGAAAGAGAAAACGAGGCACTGGCACTTACTTGACTGAATAACCCGTACATCACGCTGTCGACATCTGTCCTAGGAGCCTTCTGATTCCAGTCTCGATGTGCCGTCTTTATCTGATAATAGTC
>JABCKG010000069.1:5955-41158 GCA_018851835.1 Hypsizygus ulmarius | reverse complement strand
GCACAACCACTCTTCTCCAAAAAAAAACACGGTGGGTGTTTTTTTCATCCCACAACATCGCGCAAACATCCCCCCCCCTTCTTCCCTCCCCCCCCCCCCCCCCCCCCCCCCCCCCCCCAAGGTCCCTATTCGTAAGTATCCATACGCGTCTTGGTCTGCATCCCCCAGGAAGACTAAATTGCTGTATAGGCATCTATAGCAATCAATGTGAGTCCGTCGTTCTCCAATGACAAGTGTCGATCTGATATGCATCTGACTGTTAAAAGGTCATCATGGCATTTGTTGTACAATGGTCTGTTTCTGTTTCTCTGCTCCACTTTGCACGTTGGTGCTAAATGACAAGAACTTTCTTGGCTCTGTGAAAGCTTTTTCACCAAACGGATTTATGTCTGTACGTTGACCTGTTCCTGGACACACTATGCGTGTCTCGTATCTGATATTTCGTATCCCATCCTGCAGTGAGTCGTGAACGAATAAAGTGTTGGCTGTCAGGGTTCATCGTACGTCGACATTTGGTTTGGTGGCGAGGGTTTGACGTGCTGAACGGAAGTATGTAGGGCCTAACCGTCTTCGCGCATTTCTGTGAGTTTTGGTTCCGTCTGCTAGACTCATATTCTAATCGATAAATAGTCTTTGGAATAGGTCAGTATCGCTGAAGGTATAATGAAGCGGAGTGGCAGACTGAATCTAACTTTTTGCTAGAGACCGTCATCTATTTGTGCGTTTAAGAATTTCACCCTTAACCGATTGTATTCACTCTGTTAATTTCCAGCTTCAAACTAAAGGACTTCGCTCGGCTCAAGGAAGCCAATGTGAGTCGAGACTGGTATTCATTGAAAAAGTTTTTCAGCCCAGCGATCTTCAGTTCATCAGCGTCCTACCATTTGCGATTTCTGCCATCTTGTCGGACCTCTTGATTGCGGGCGCGCTATGTCTTTTATTGGCTAGCAATCGATCCGAATTTGAGGATACGAATAATCTCATCAACAGCTTGATTGTTTATGCCATTAATCGCTGCATCCTGACTAGCGCCGTCGCAATAATCGAGGTGGTCATTGTGAGTTCATTTTCACCACTGTCTGTTTTCACTGCTTAAAAATTTGAAAAGTTTGTGGCTCTACCACATTCTTTTTACTCCTTCGCCTTTGATTTTATAATTGGCAAACGTGAGCGTCGGGCGTTCCTGCGCTTTTTCTGCTGCTTATAGTTTCTGTATTGAAGTATACGCAAACTCGCTCCTCGCGAGTTTGAATTCTCGAAGATCCTTGAGAGGAAAGGATCAAGATGGTTTCACGAGAGAAACGGCAATGAGCTTCCGCCTGGCGTCGGTGGGTACAGAGCCCACGAGCCTCATCCCAGTACGTGTGCTACTCTGATGGCGTAATACTCGATACTGAGGTTTGTCCAGGTGCCCAGTAGGGAAAGCATAGCGACTACTGAGCGGCGTCGTGTGCATACTTCGGTCGACATAGAGAGTAAACTCGACACGATGGCATGTATCTTGTAGGCTGCTGGTGGCTGATGCTGACAATGGCTGTAGCAGACGGGCTCTATCATCAACAAGAGCAAGTCGTATGATAGTGGATTGAATATATAGATACCCTTTACACTGTACGACTATGCTTTGACCATAAGACTTCTGTCTAGACTGTACACAATATTAATAACGAGGAAATGAACGATCAGTGATCGCGGCATCTGCTATCTATTTGGCATTGGCAGTGCGAACGCAACATGTGCCAACAGAAATAAGACCGATCTGGAATTGCTTCGATTCCTTCGGAATGACCTTTGCAGGTGCTCCACCCATGCTCTCGTCCCTGTTCGCGCCTTCTCACTAATGTCGTACACCCCGGCCAGGTTCCTCTTCGTTTTCGTTCTTGCCATTAACTTCCTGCTCTGGTCTCAAAGTCGTTATGCTACTATTTCGCGGCCCAGTCTGCTTCACGGGGAACAGAGCCTCGTCAAGCGGATATCAGACGAGCTGCTTAACCCGGGAATAACGACATTTGGTGCTTTTGAGAAGCAGGCAAGCACACTTATCTATCTATCGATTTATGCAAAATGTATTCACTCAAAAATAAACAGTGTCGTCCTATTTCGTATCCCGTCGCAGCCCAATGTGAACATATTGAGGAAGAATGCCCGATGGCAGAAACGTTCCTATCGATAAACTATCTCCAGATGTATTTCTGCACCTCCCTCCCTTTACGCCCGGTTGCGTTCGCCTCTCTCCTCGTCTGGCTCATATTTCTCTTCTCGACCCTCGGCATCAGCGCATCCGACTTCTTCACACCAAACCTCGCAACTATTTCCCAGATGCTCGGTCTTGACGAGAATGTCGCAGGCGTCACATTCCTGGCATTCGGGAACGGCAGCCCCGATGTGTTCTCCACGTTTTCGGCCATGCGCGCTAATTCGGGGAGCCTGGCCATCGGGGAGCTGCTTGGCGCAGCGTCGTTCATCGTTTCTTGTGTCGTGGGATCAATGTGCATTATAAAGCCGTTCAAAGTTTCTCGGGGCCCTTTTCTGAGGGATGTGGGGTTCTTCACTGTTGCTGTTTCGCTCCTGTTGTTTATTCTCTGGGACGGCTTGATTCGCCCTTGGGAGGCTGGAGCAATGATTGTCCTGTATGTGTTTTATGTTGTGATCGTCATGGTTGCGAGCTGGTGGGAGGGGAGGCAGGAGCTGAAGCGGCATACAGAAGCTATGATTCGAGCTGAGTACCAGGAAGACATTCCTCCGTTCCAACCATACCGAGACCATCGTGAGTGGGTGGGAAAACGCCTTTTGAAGATTTGCTGATGTCGATCTAGCCATTCCTTCCTCGCCTCAGAATATTGCCATTGCCGTATCACCTCCCTCTCCACCACAACGCTCTCGTTCAATTTCAGTACCGGAACCTCCTCACATACAGACAGAACTTCCTCCACGTGCCCGTTCACGAACTCCTTCCCCCAGTGCAGCGCATGCGCAAATACCCTCATTTTCCCTTGTCGGTGCTCTCGAGTTCCGCCATGTAGTCGCTTCATTGCAGCACCAAGCTTCAAGCTCATCCCTGAGTATGTTTGAGAGCCCGGTCACACCATATGCAGGCGGACATTATCATACGCATCCCTCGTCACGGCAACACACACCCCAGACGTCGTTATCTAGTCGTGGCGAAGACGAAACACAGTGGGAGGCAGCCCTCCACGGAGTCCCGTTGGACGAACGGCCCCGGCGACATGTGAGTCCTTCCCCATCCCCCGCGATCTCAGAAGAGCCAGAACACATGCGTGACGCCGATGGGTACTTCGACCGAACTCCATCACCCAGCACCCTCGTGCCCTCGATATTCCGCACCCCGGCATCGCCTACGATATCGGACGTCGATACCGAATCGCAAGCGTACATACCACCTACCCGGCGGGAACGCGTGTCTTCCATCATGTGGCAGATCGCTCATACATTGTTTCCTTCGTTGCATCACTTCAAGAACCAGAGCATACTTGGGCAGGTTGCGTCGGTATTGGCGGCCCCGGCGATCATGGCGCTGACGCTGACGTTGCCGGTTGTCGTTACGCCATATGAGAATGCGACCCAGTCGCGGGAGAAGTTGTTGCACAGTGGTGATGGGCGGCTTGTCGATTTCGAGGAGGAAGGTATCGAGCGTGTGCTCATTGCAGAAGAGGAGGTGCTTGAGGAGTTGCATGAGCTGTCGTTCAACAAGTGGCTCATGGCTGTACAGTGTGCGCTTGCGCCTGTGTTTTGCACCGCTGTTCTGTTCAGTGTGTCTCATTTTGCTTCTTTGAAAGTCACGATCAACAAGTTAAACGGATTCCCAATAGATGGAACACTTCATAAAACAATACTGCTAATAGCCGCTGCCCTTGGTGGATGTGCGACTGCAGTTCTGGTTGCGGTATTCGCCGATAAAGGTGACCAGCCAACAGGAAGAATGGCGCGTTGCTCGATGGGCTTCTTCGTTGCCATCGTGTGGATCATGGCGATAGCGGACGAGGTCGTCAACGTCCTCCAGGTGTGTCTTACTTTGCATTTTCATGTCTTTAAGACATTCTTTGAACTCTACCACCCAGACGTTTGGCTTCATCTTCGGACTCTCCGATGCTATCATCGGTCTGACTATCTTCGCAGTGGGCAACTCCCTAGCCGACTTGGTAGCAAACATGAGCGTCGCAGTACGTACATTACTATCCATTCACGCCTTTCTGCACAATCTAATACCACATATACACCTATGTTAGGTATTCGCCCCCATCATGGGCTTCTCTGCCTGCTTCGGCGGCCCCATGTTGAACATCCTCCTCGGGGTAGGGATCTCTGGAACATACATCATCCATCAAACATCCGTCCCATACGTGCTGCACTTTTCCTCTACGCTCTTCGTTAGTACCATCGGGCTCCTTATCATCCTCGCGGCGACGCTTGTATTCGTTCCTCTGAATGACTACTTCCTCACGCGCCGTTGGGGCATTCTACTCGTGACGTCGTATACTTTTCTCATGGTCGTCAATGTTATTGTCGAGCTGAAAAGCGAGTCCTGATGTCTGCTTTTATACATTCGGTATGTACATGTAGGTATTGTGGAAACATGACTTTGGATATATATTGCATTTCCGTACATCTGTATCATATCCTATAAGTACTCGTAATTTGTAGGACAGTTGAATCCTGGATTGCAAGTTGAAGTTCGCATGCTATGAGATTCGCTATACAAACCAAGGTCAACAGCAAAAACATATGACGAGATATACAGTCCATCAACCAAGTCCGACCTGCCTGGCTCGAACAGGCGACATCAAGATGATCAGTTATCCATTACAGTCTTGCGCTCTTCCAACTGAGCTAAGGTCGGTCGGTAGATACTGGGTGAGTTAATAAATATATCCTCTCATTGCATTGGTTATTACGAGTCAGTAGCCTACTATAAGCTTCACGGGTGCCTCGCAGAGCGTGAATGAGAAAATGAGTTATATCGACGTAAATGAATGTAATTCCAGATATGTGCAAAAGATCCATCCAAGGCAAGTGAATATTACGGAAAGATAAAGGAGCAGGGTAAGTAGGGCATAAGAGTAGTCGTAAGAGGTCGTGAGCGGAGAAGTTGGTAGAATTCCGAGTCTAGTTTCGTTTATTGTTGCTCACATGATAACACACCATCTCCTCCTCTCCTCTTCTCCAGAGTCCGCGGTTTCATCAGACAAAACAGAAGCAGCATCCTCGTCCGAATCAGTAGGAGCATCAGGGACATCATCGGTCTCAACAGGTGAGGTGAATTTCACAGGAGTAAATTCTCCCTGGGCGATTTCCAGAGAGGCTCTTCCTTGTGCTGATGTCGAAAACCAACCCCCGGGGAAGAAGCGAGATGAAGTGGTTGACTCATGGCGTTGACGAGGCGTCGGAGGCAATGTTTCGGTCGATGCTGGGGGCGCTGCTTGGGATACGTCAGTCTCGTCCACAGACGCGAGGCGAGATATGGCAGGTCTATTGAAACCGTAAATCAGACTTTGGCTGCACAGGAGAAGGAGATCGTGTTACGTTTTGGACTCGTGCGACTCCTCCGCGGTCGGGAAGGCCGCAACCGCACTCGTGTCAGATTCAGTGGGCTTGTCAGTAGATACTGCTACATCAGGACTTTCCGTAGCAACCGAAGCCATGGCATTGAGCACCGTAACACTCTCATCACCGGTGGCATTTTGAGTGCTGTCCAGAGGCTCAAGATTATCAAGCTCTTTCTCGTCTACCACACTCCCTGGTCCTTGCGTCGTGACAGAATAGCTGGGTGTCCATGGACTTTTTGGCCGGTCCGGTTCCACTGAATGGCTAGATGGTGCCTTAGAGATTGGGTCACTCCGTTGATCGTCAGGAACCTGAATACTGTTCAGTGAATAATGCGGTAAGGATTAAATGAAATGACTGACTTTCACATCACTCTCGCCATCGTTGACTGTGATGATGAGAGTGTGATGAACATCAGCAACAGCATCACTTGGAATAGGGTCAATTAAAGGGCTTGGGACAAGCACATGAGCAACAGCAGGAGGGTCTGCTTGAAGATCCTCGTTGTCAACTGACACCGCGATGGTTGGATTTACTGCTGCTTCAATATCTGCAGGGAGGTCTTCTTTCCCTGGAATAGGTGCCTCCACAGGAACAGCCTCTGGCAGCTCGGTCGTGGCTACATCGCCTACAATGACAGCAGTCGATTTGTCTTCCTCTTCTATTTGGTCATTGAGCGGATTTGAATGCTCTTGGGACGGACTGCCCTGAACGCTGACGGAGTATGATGGCACCCAAGAGGGGGACGAGGGTCGGTTTTCGACTTGTTCAGGCTGCGAGGACAAATGCGATGAAGAAGTGTCCGCATCGTCGGCGGAGACCTAAATTCATGAGCAAGCGGAATATAGGAAGATTGTGATGAACCTACCTCTTGAACCTTTTCACTTATATCTAGGACAAGGTGGGGAACCACAACGTCCGCCTCATCTCGGGAAACCTGAGGGGCTTCTGCGACTTCTTCCTCCACGGCTGCAACATCATCGTTACTAGGGATTTCTTGTTGAACCACGTCGATATCCTGGGCAACAGCAAGCTTCGAAGACACCTCTTGTAAGCCTGGAATTTCCTTCGTCAATTCATCGTTCCCAGCGAATTCCATATCCTGAAGCTCGGTCTCCTGAAGATCGGCCTCGGCGAGGTTGTGATCCTCAACTGCATGCTCTTCATCGAGATTAATATGAGATGCAGATGGACTGCCTTGTGAATGCACAGAATATGAAGGAGTCCAGGGACGTGCAGGTGGAGCAGCATCCTCTGCAACAATGTCAGCGTTGGCGTGGAGCGGACTGTCTTTGGAGTGCACAGAATACGATGGTGTCCATGGGCGAGTTGGTCCCGGCGAGTTATTCAGGGACGTCGTATCAATCAATACCTAAAGTTGCAGGATTGAGGGCGTGGTATTTTCAGAATAAGCTTATATATCTCACCTGGGGAGCCGCAATTTCATTCATAACGACTAGAGCCGCCTCCACTTCATCTGCCGGAGCTGCAATGACAACTGCAGCGGCAAAAGCAGTAGCCGCTTCCAGCTCAAATTCATTGGAAGCGACTTCAGGAGCCTGAACCACGGACTCCTTAGGTTGTCGCGATTCAATAAACTGGTCATCAGGAGATGGGGAGATTCCTCGTCCAAGAGTTGTCACTTGGAATGAGGAAGTCCAAGGCGATTTAGGTGGCTCGCCTGCCGCATTGACGGCAAGAGTTTTCTCTGCAGTTGGTTGTCTTTCAGACTGAAATTCAGAGGGTCACGAATTTCAATTTCGATGAATACTTGTTAGAAATAAAGTGTAACGAACCTCGATAGCATCGGCTATGTGTAGTGACGCTGCAGGAATATCATCGGAGACACCTCCAAGTACGTCTGCGGCTTCAGACTGCTCAAGTTCCTTACCAGCTGATATTTCCTCAAGATTTACTGCAATCGAGACGTCGAATCAGAATAAACAAGGCAAATGAAGAAATATGCGGAACACACTTGATTCTACTTGAACTGGAACTGCAATTTCAGACGGAGCCTGTTCCTTTCCTTCAGCACCAGCTGCTGTGGCAATGCCAGTATGCGCGACGACATCCGAAATGGAGTGGTGATCAATTATAACAGGCTCATGCACCACCTCGTCTTCGTTCTTCGATGGTCTACCTTCAATGTCCACCGCGGGAGTCGACAGAGCCTCGACAATCGATTCAGACGCAGCTGCATCGATATTGTGTTCCTCAGGCTCCGTGAAGCTGCCCTCCAAAGTGGCCTGCTCATTAGACTCCGCTGCAATGGGAATCGATGTTTGTTCTCCAGTGATAGAGAAGTCTTGGCTTTCCGATGGAGTCTCTAGCACTCCCACAAGTGCATCGGATGGTGTGGGCACCGTTGGCTCTACAGCCGCAGAGGATCCTTCAGGCCCAGCCACTGCGGTAGCAACAAGGGTATCATCCGATACCAAATCCTGTATTTGTCTGTCAGTTTCCCGGCGTCTAGGCTTAGTTGAGGCGACTGACCAAAGTCTCTTCGACCGTGTCTACAAAGGAGTTCACTTGGACATCTTGCTCTTGGACTTCAATGACAGCTTCTGTTGGAGGTGACTCCTCGACTTTCTCGCTGAGGAGGATGGAAGAAGGAAAAGCTGTAGCTTCCGCTGCCTCGGGAGATTTTACTTCGGCTCCAACAAAAGAATGCAAATTGGGGATCGTTTCCGTTGCCGCGAGAACATCCGGAGCGAGTACTAGTTCTTCGGAATGAACAGGGCTCAAGGGTTCCACAATAGGAGTGGGCGCAGCAGACAATGGCTCCTGTTCGACCTGCGAAATCGGTTCGATGAGGAGAACGTTTGCATCAACGGTCTCCGGAATTGTGTCGACAAGAGCTTGATTCTCGGCCTGTATTGGCGGGACAACAGCTTCAACTGGTGCATCCTCGCTAGGCTGAACTGCCTCCAAAACCAGTTCGTCGTGCACAATTCCGGCTTCCGAACGTGGGGCAATTTCCTCTGTGGAACGCACAGGCTGCTCGTGAGTAGTTGCCTCTGTGATGAGAACACCGGCCTCCGATGTTGCCTCAACTGCTAGAATGTCCTCGGAGACCACATTCTCGTCCGTTGAAGGGATTTCAGCGTCTACGATTACGGAGGGTTCTTCCACCAAAGCCGTGGCACGAGCGTCGACCACATCCATTTCCTCCACGACTAGTTTCTTCACCAAGACGGATTCTTCGTCAACAACTTTGGTTTCAACTGGAATATCGTTGTCCTGCACAACATTCCCAGACAGAGTTGCCACTACTGGCTCAACTTCTTTCGCCTCCACGTCTTCCTCGACAACTTTGGATTCAAGTGAAGCCGGCTCATAGGCAAAGGCAACTACAGGTTCCGTGGCTTGTTCCACAGTCTCCAATTCCACAGGAGCTAAAATTACTTCGGTGTCAGCAGCAGAAGACCCTGCTAGAGCGCCAGGAGTGTCGTCTAGAGCCAGAGTCGCTTCAATGACTGCTTGTTTTGCATCAATAAGAACTGCAGTCTCGGTCGACGTAACGCTAGGGGAAACGGTGTCGTCAGCCGAAGGGAGGGGATCATCTGAAGGTCGGAGAGTGTCATCTGCAACAGAGGCAGTTGATTTGCTATGCTCTTCAATGGCGAGTAGCGCCTGCTCATCAGCGCTAGGAAATTCCTCCTGGGTACAGGCCGGTTCGCCTAGTACCGTTGCCTGGTGCTCTTCAGATAGGGGTTCCTGTGTGGTTGTCGGATCCTCTGTGGAAGCACTTGACGAGTGTTGTGGGATGACTGCACTTGAATTAGTCTCCTCGCGCACTGGTTCCGCGACCTCGGGTGTCTCAATCGCTGAGGCTGTAGCCAAATCCTCTACGGGCTCATCTGCGTCAACAACAGCCTCGGTGGCGCTCTCAGCTTCTACATCAACTTCCACAAGTGTCGAAGGTGGAGCAAGGGACTCAAATGAGGCGCTAGTTTCGACAAGATTCGCTTCAGCAGGGATCTCAGCTACTTGCTCGAGATCCTCAATGACTGCAGCGACCCCTGAGCCGGTTTGGTCAATTGGCGTGGCAGGGACCTCGGTTGGAGACTCTTGAATAGTCGCATGTTCATCATCTGTGACTGCCGCCAGCACTGTAGGAACCTCCGCAGGTTGAACCGGTTCCTCCAACTGGGTGACCTCCTGTCGAGCAGCTGCAGCCGGCGGGAGATCTTCAGTGGCAGTCTCGATTGACTTGGTTTCGATGACCACGGGCTCAGCACCGACGACGATGGATGTGTTATGAACGGCAGTCTCTTCTTGAATAATAGTTGGTTCATCCACCTTCTCGGGAACATCGTTCTCCAGCTCCTCGACCACAGTAGTAACTTCCTCCAGAGAGTCAACGCTTTCCTCGGCTAAAATAGGCTCGACGTCCCTCCCGTTACCTGAGGCTTCCAAGGACACGCCATCCACGAAAGAGACGGCGTCCTCTTGGACGACTTGTTCGCTTCCCTCCCTAGAATTCTCGATAACAGCATCTACGTCCTGTTCATGATTTCCATGGGGTGTGACTGCCTCATGAAGGTCTGTGGGTTCTGGAGCAGTGCTAATCTCGACGGACTGGACGAGCTCCTCCTGGACAGCAAGTGGATAAGGTTCCTTTTCAGTCTCGATAACAGGTGCTGCTTCGATAGCAGTTCTCATCTCCACTTCAGCGACATCGGCGTCGGTAACAGGAGCTATTTCATCTTGGACAGTGGGTGTACTATCGTTTTTGATGGTCTTAATGATGGCTGCCACCTCATCGGAGGCTTCGACTTGCTCCGTGGTACTTGGCTTCGAATGGTCGAATTCCTTTAGCACTGGCTCGGAAGCTTTTTCTACCTCAATGACGGGGGCTACCTCTTCCATCGAAGTCTCAGGCTCTTTATCTTCAGAGACGAGGGCCTGGAAAATGGAGGCAGATGTCTCTTCCGCAACGGGAATCCTGTCTTGCTCGATGCTCTCGATGACTGGCGCCACCTCTTCGACGGAAGATTTGTACTCCTGTTCAACGACAACGGCAGCACCAATAAGGAGAGCAGCTTCCTCATGCACAGCGGGAGCACGCTCTGCCTCGATAGTCTCGATGACGGGTGCAACGGGGGTTACCTCTTCGATCGAAGTCTCTGACTCCCTGCATTCGATGATATCGGCTTCAACAATGAGGGCGGCCTCCTCTTCCACAACGGAGGTATTGTAGTTCGCGATGCTCTCAATGATAGCTGCGCCCCCGGCTTCGACTGGATCCTCCTTGTGCTCTACCTTTGCGACATCAACCTCCTCGTAAGCTTGCATATTAGCCACTTCTGTAGCGGATCCGGCTTGAGCGATGTGTTCGTTCTCCTCCTGCACGACAGGGTAAGTCTCCTGCTTCTCAAGCTCCTCGGTGACAGTAGCAACCTCCGATTCAATTATTTTTTGCTCCGTATCCTTGGCAATGCTCTCAACAACAAGAGCGGCAAGTCCAGATTCAACGGGATCGGCCGTAACGTTCTCAACAGGGATGGACACGTCGGGATGATCTCCCTTTGGTAGCTGGCTGTCGTGGACATGCTCATCAGCTGAGATATTGATAACGCTGGTCTCGACTGAAGCGATGGTTTTCTCGGCAGTTGTGGGTTCAGCCTCTTGAGCTGGATAAGCGAAAACCGCAGTTGGCGCGACAGCTTCCTTGGACACCGCTGGGATATTGTCTTGGGTGGGATCGATCTCCTGGGAGACAACAGGTTCAGCCGAAAGAGTTGTCTCCTTCGCTGGAATATCTGCCTCTGTAACGACAGGGAGGATTGCTGGCTTCGGCGATGGAGCCTCGCTCAAACCTAAGTGGGCTAGCTTCGCCTCAGCAATTGAAGCCTCTTCGAAGGAAAGACTGGCAATTGTGGGGGCTACCTCGAGGGAAGTGGCACGCGTAAGGTCACTTGTCGCAACACCCGATACAGAAACCGTTGTAGGCTCTGCAGCTTGAACAGGTTTATCCTCAGCACTGATCGCGGCAGTAGTCTGACAGCCAAGTGTCAGAGAACCACAAAAGAAAGTTGAAAGTGTGGATTACCCACATCAACATCCAACACTACCGATGAGGTTGGCTGGAATTCGGCGGCTTCTTCGTGCGTCTCCGCAGCCTTCGGTGTTCCTGCTATCAGCACGAGGACTGGAGATTCGAAAGACAGGACTTACTTCAGGAACAGGTGTATCAAACTCGGATGATAGACTCTCCTCTAGCTTTTCTTCGATTTTTGGATTGTCAATCTGAAATCAGACGGTATGGATAAGCACTGCATCCGACATGCCAGCTACAACGGGCCACCCACATTTACAGGAGCATTCGCAAGGTATTGAGGCTCCATTGCATTCACTCCCGACAAGTTAGTAGCAAGATGTTCCTCGGTTTCGAGACTTGCGTGCTGGGTTGCCACGTCAAGAATTGACACGGAATGACCCGATAAGAAGCATACCTCAAAAGACGCGACTCGCTCTTCAATAGATTGTGCGGTCACCTCAGGTTGAGTCTCAGTCAGAATAGGAGTGGATCCATTGGTCGCGTGCTCGTCCGTGACGCCATTGAGATAAGCGCCTGCATTAGTATCCCTTTCCGATAAGTCGAGGTCAAGTGAAGGCTTCACAACCAGGGTGGTACCAAGCTCTGACACTAGTGGCTGCAAAGCGTGCTTCTATCATGAGGATGCAAAACAGGAAGAAATTAATGAACATACGTCAGAAACTGCCTCGACGGTTATCGTGACTGGCTCACTGGCCAGGTTCTCTTTCAGCTCGCCTTTCAGATCCTCCAGGTAAGGGCTCGACGCGCCACTGGCTTCATCCTTCGTAGCTGGGGCAGTGACGTGGTACCCGTTCGTCAGCGGTTGTAAAACGGCAGTGTCCGTCTCCGTGACGGACATTATCGAATAATTAGTAAAGAGAGTAAAGCTTCAGTTGAAGATATATGAACTCTGGATGCAAAAGACGGTGAGTCTGGAGTATTCTTGAATATATATCGTGAGGAAGGACGCTTGGGCCCTTGGATGATGACAGAGGATGGGAGGATTGACAGAGGAACGTCAAGCGGCTCAATTCAGGCCACAACTTGGGAAAAAAGTCACGACAGATGCTTCCTTTCTCACGTGCGTGCTTCCGAGTCTTACGCGACTGATCACATGCGCGTGTCTTTCCGATAAGCGGAAGGTAGAAAATTGTACAAGGGCGTACAACTCTACAGCACTGTATATATGTCCGAACAAAGAACGATACGATAGAAATGAATGTATGTATCTATGAATAGAGTGTGGATATATCCGTAGTATCATGTCCGACAAAAGAATAGCCGCATTAGATCCTACTTAGACCTGTGATTGACCTTTGGCTCAGAGCATAGCGAGGACGACGCCCATGAGACCGGCAAGACCATAGGTGCCGACAACTGACTTAGAGGCGGCATTATTATTGGTAGGGGTCGCCGACCCGGCAGTTCCTGTCGAGGTACCAGTCTTCGACGTGGCAGTGCTGGCGCCGCTGGTTGCAGCTGGGGTTCCAGAACTATTGGAAAGTAGAAAATTAAACGAAGGAGATCACAGAAAGCAATAAAAACGTACGTGTTTCCTGCAGTAGTACCAGTGGGAGCAGCGCCGCCAGTTGTACCAGTGGGAGCAGCACCGCCAGTTCCACTTATCTCAACAGAAGTGTTGACACAGCTAGAAGAGAAAATCAGATGCACTTCCGCTGATTAGATAATGGAGGTGCAAACCTGGAGTCCGAGCTACCGAGAATTGTGACGATATCACTGAAAGCTTGAGTGCCAGTGCTATCCCTGATTGATAGAGTGCTACAGATATAATATTAGAAACTGATTGAGTGTGAGATGAGCGCGCTGACATTGAGGTCCCTGCGGCAAGGTCAACAGTCCAGGTGAAACTGTTTCCGTTTTGGTTGGGGAACGTCTTGACCTGTGCACAGAAGTGGGTATTAGTCCGCGCTCAGAGTGATGTGCACCATCTTATGACATACAGCAGGAGCGGCAGGTTGAGCAGCTGAGAAAAATCGCCGTTACTAAAGTTAGCAGGGAAGGACGCGCCGCAATACGAGAACGAACCAGGAATGGCGGAAAGGAAGAACGGGGCGGTTCCATCAGCCCACGTCAAAAGCACAGGTTCTGCTTTCCAGGTCAGCCCGCCGATATCATCTAGCAAAGAACGGGCAAAACATACGACATTGAACAACGCCAGTACTGGAAAAAACATAAGACCGGACTTTCGTAGCATGAAAATCAATTATCCAAACTCACGGAGTGTTTATCGTCAAGCCCAGTATGACGGGAACAAGAGAAGTGAGAGTAACGGCAGTGGTGAGAAATTTCATTATTATAGGACAGAGAGGGTATCACTGGCGCCTGAGGGATTGTTTCTGAGAGAACGAAAAGAGGAAAAGTAAGGATGAACTAAAGACGACGCGTGCGTGTTACATACCACGGCGGAGCATCAATCAATTTCGAAGTCCGCAAATACCTCAGCAGCTACTTTAGCTAGCTCCATCCCAAGATTGACTTGGCCCGTTACTTCGCAGGCGGCTATCTCTTCACCGTCGTCGACTGCGGCGGGTCTCCGAGGACCTTTTCGTTGAAAAAGAAAGAAAAAAACTAGGTCCTGGAAAATCGTGAATTTTTGGCAGACCAGGCATTGGACATAACTTTGATTATCCCACATCTACTCAGCAGCGTTGCGCGGCGGCCGAACACACCTATGTTTAGAAAAGAGCTCGGATCGAAATTTGTATCTTGAACAGCTCTGCATTTCACAGGATGATTTGCGAACGTAGTGGTTTGGCAGGAAGATGAATGGGAAGCCCTATTTTGGTGCTTCTTGAAGGGCGATGCAATTTGGTCTCTGCACTCGGACAGAAGGCAGTAAACGGGTTTCGCGCATGCGCATGTCGCGCTTGAGAGTGCTCAAGCTTAAGTACTTGATTCAGAGGTCTCGACTCTCGTAACTTGGGGAGTGTCGAGAAAAGTACAACCTTATCTTATCCAACTTCAATCATAATAGTTCCAGTTGAACAGGCAATACAACAGAAATATTAATACATGTATACGAGGGAGCAAGAACGTGTGCAAGCAAGGGAATAAACCATTTCGTTTTACATACAAGAACTATTTGTGTGAACGAGTTAAACTCCTCAGTTGAAACAAAAATAGCACCAAATTCAAACTCCTAGAGCCCAATCCAGCTGCTCCGGCCTCCAGGATTATGCAAAGCCGTTTGACCAATCTTCACCGTCTCATAAGCCGTTATCGTGGTCTCCGGGCTTCGTACCTTTTCGAGGAACGTAGAATCATCCGCGTCAATCAGCGGGCTCAAAATGCCAACGGAAGGAGAGGCTGAAATGCCGGAACCAAGACTCGGCGAACGTGAAAACGCGGGGTCGGGACTTGTTATAGAAGGGCTGGATAAAAATGATTCAGCATGCCATTCATACCACACTTGACGTTCCGTGGTCAATCGCCATATTGACACCTGCAGTTCCGAATTGCTCGGCAAGTACAGTGGCTCCTACAGGTACCCAACATTTAACAATATAGATTTAAACCCCAGTTTAATCACAACACACCCTGAAGGGAAAGAAAAGAGGGAACCAGCTTAGCATGTCTTTCGATATCTGGTTCTTGCGATGTGGATGAATGCTAAGTCCAATGCTTCCGTATAGGACCTTTCAAGCCAAAACAAACTTGGATCAACAAAAAAAATCAGAAAGTTGGGAAGCTTACAGCTTCGAAGTAGCCTGCCAATCCGCTTCAAGAGAAACAGAGTCAGCGCCGATCAATGCAGTGACGGTCAGGGACGTACTGAAGCACCCCTGCATGAGGAATGTAGAAGTTCAGCTTCGCCGACCGAGCGTTATGGCTGTTGGTCGTTGGCAGCCCTATCCAGCGACGAATTCAGGGTTCTTTGCCCAAAGAAACAATCAAAGATGAAGATTTACCTCGAGCGTCAAGTAGAGGATCTCGTCGAGGGTGTTCAAACTCCCAACATTCCTGAATCTGTGGACCACACTTCCCACTCAGACCACCACCCTCACCGCTGAGAATGTTTACAGCTTGGAACATTACGACGTAGGGTGTTTCCAAGCTTTTCAAGTCTTTGGTTACTCGCGCTTCGTTATACAACTTAGAGGATGATAACGGAGCGAGATGAGCGGTGTAAGATGAGGGAATGGATATTCCCTCGGCTGGAACAGAATAAAATTAACACCGGTTTTCCAAAAGGTAGAGAAGGTGTCTTACGTTTCAAGAAACGCATAGCACCATCAAGACATTCAGGACTGAGCTCGTTATCACCAAACGATCCCAAAAGCTCGCTGACGAGAATATCAGCCTTTTCTAGGACATCAATGAATCTCATGTCGCCAAACAAGAGTTTGACTTTGTTCCCCCATTCAAGCTCCTGTCTATGCTGTAATCTGCACCCAAATCAGCACAGGCGAACTTCGCAAGGAGTAGATGATCTCACGTTACGAATGCGTTGGGGTTTTTCTCGACCGCGTAAATAAAAGCATCGTGACGAGAACGCTCGACGGCAGCTAAACAACGAGCAACTAATGGCCCTCTTCCAGCACCAGCGATGCAGAATATACTAAAAAGCATGGTTTAAGATTCTGCAGAAACCGCGACATCAATGACGCTGACATTCGCTCCTCGCTGGGCCACTCAATTAAAGCTCTGTACATCGCCTAAGGGCACGTTTAACGGATATCTCGCTTACAAGAGAAATCAAATACCTCTTCATAATGCCTGTATTTGACGGGATCCTGCTCAAAGGTCTGATAAGTCACGCTTTGCAGATTATCCATCAATGGCTTGATAGACTTCTTTCAATTTCAAACTTCTATCTCGCACACATATGGGCTTACCTGAAGAGGCGCCTGAAGAAAATCCTGATAGCCCTGGGCAAAATTCTCTACCGTACCTGATTTTGTAGCAGCCTGAAATGCAGGACTGGTTTTCTCCAGATGTCGTACGTATTGCGAGTACGCACTCTCACCACCGCGAGCATGATGTCCCGAGCCTGCACCGGACAGTATTACTGTTGGGCAATGCTGAAACGCGTTTCTGTATCAGCAATGGTATCGCAGGAGTAGTGAACAGACCTGCAATCATACAGTCACGTATGAACGACTGTGTTGGTTTTGGAAGGACTGGATATCCTTTTGTATTTGCGATGAAGGTCGATGATGGAAGAAGAATATTGCGGACAGACTCTGCTGCCCATTTACTCAAGACCCCGATGGTAGTTGGCAAAGGGGGTGATAGATCGAGTGCTGCAAATATACATGAACATCCGCATACTGCAACCAAGAGAAGTAAGATGCACGCACTTAGCGTTAAACGCGTGTTATAGTCGCACATTGAACGAATGAGGTCCCACATCTCCCATGTACCATTCAGCTCTCCTTCTGGAGCTGCTGAAAGTTTTTCGGACGAATTTCCAGAAACGATAAGACGTGGAGTCGATCGAGACGGGGAAAGCGTCGCAGATGCCGAAATCGTCTCTGCACCAAGAATCGACGTGGAAGAATTCGGATGAAGTACAGATGGATTGTAGATCGGTAGACGAATGGATAGATGAATATACGGCGTGTTTTTCAAACAAGAATTGACGATACGAGCATATGATGCTACGTGATCGCGATTTCGGGGTGCAGGTAGAATGGCAGATTGGATGTTAAGATAAGACGCATAGGAAAGCTCCTGCTGAAGAGCCTAAACGAAGCATAAACGATTGTATCACCTTTCCTTGTTGTCAACCTACAATTTCGGCATCGTGGCGAACCCAGTCATCTGTCGCGTCCAGTTCCAACCAGTCTGAAATCATTACCGTAACTGCTTCAGCTTCATCTATGGAGAAAGAATGCCACGTATAAGTGGTCTTCGAATGACTCTTCTGGTTTTACAATCGTCTCACCTAACCGCGTGATTGTAACTTCATCCTTCAAGAAACAAGGCTTCGACCTCCATACCTCAGCCCTCTGTTCAGCTGCAAACTCCATCTCCCTGTCGTTCCCTGTAGGCAGCAGGCACATATCTGACCAGCGTTTCTTCCACTTTTCGGTGGTCAGTGGTATTGATATCGCATTATAGCCTTTGGCTCTGGCTTCCGCGACTATTTTGAGGACAGGAGTTTCGTGTTTTTCATCGCCAATCTCGGATGTGCTCGAGATATCTTCCAGCGTCAGGAACGTTGAAATAGCAGCGGATGCATTCCAAGAAGCCATGATTTTGAAATCGGGATAGAGATTCAAAACAGAATTACCGAGGAACAGGGAAAGATTTACCAGAACGAGAGGTGCGTAAATAACGCGTAAACAACGTCATTGTTTCAGGCTTCTCAAGAACCAATAGGCAACCAGTCAACGCGTCTGATTTTTTGAAGGCATTTTGATAATGCTGTACTTGCAGTTACGCGAGTGCAGGTAATCGAAGAGATGGTGTCTAATTCGGACTCATGATACAAAAGTTCGAAGGATATGACATTAAGTACTACCTGAGCGCTAGCCATGCTAACGCCGACAAACAGAACTCTGGACATCTACACAAAAATCTATGGAGCAAATAACTTACATGATACCCGATCTCCTCAATTCTGCAGTCCACCAGATGGGATTAGAAGTCTTGATGCGAACTTCTTTTTCCTCCGGCACCAGATGGTTGGACGTTGATACCATCCCGTCGAAGGACGAGGGATGTTCAGCTGTCGGGCGCAAAGTCAAAGGCCTAATCCTGACATGGTTATGGAGCGTGGACAGCGTACTCAGATTCCACCGTAGACCAGACGTTGTCAAGACCGTCGAACCAATTCCAACCGGAAGCAGGCCACAAGTCTGCCCCAAAATATCGTGATCGACATGGATGATGTGCTCGCCCTATGAATGGATGACATGTCAGCATAATGAAAGAGTACAGTTATTGGCAAGACGCACTTCGTCCAAGACCCAACCGACATTATCATCCGTCACAGCGAAAACGCGTGGCCGGGTCTTTCGCAGCTTGTGCAGATATGAAAGGGTATGGATGGTCTGGTCTAGACGGCCCGAAAGTCCGCCTAAAAGAATAATATCATTCTGCTGGGCGTGGGGTCTAAGATATCTTGAAGTAATTGCAAGATAGCAAGGCCATACCGGCGCTTCTTCCATCTGCTCTTTCTCCTCGATCGCAGCCACGCATTTCATTAGGTCAGTAGAGTCCTGATCATCATCTTGAATCACCGGAACTCCCTGAAAATCAAGGTCGATACAAGGTCGATAAAGAGAAGGGTTCGTCCTGAGAGTCACAGAACATACCTGAGATTCATAATACTGCCGAACGTCATCGCGGATCGAGTCCAGGTCACCTTTGATCAGGTCAGGAAGAAACCTAAGCTCAAAACATACCCATCACAAGACAGAGTCATAGTTCACGAGAATCAGCTTACAATCGACGGGAGTTTGCATCGCCCTTAACCTCGGGGCGAGTGAAGAGGTCATAGAGACGGTTAGCACCGCCATCAGCGCAACATCGCCAGGTGCATGCATTCCATAATCGATGGAAGAGAGAAAAGGAGAAGGGCTGGTTTAAAATGATCAATGCACGTCGAGAAGGAGGGGCATTGGCCTGGAGAAATTCCACATTCCAAGATGTCATAGTGAAACCCCGAAAATAGTAAAAATGGCTCACGGTGATTCAGAGTCGACTGAGAGTAGCTGAGAGTCTTCCCACGTGAATATTTTGAACGGACGATGGTAAATTTTTAGAAGGATGGTAAAGTGTCAAACTACGTTGAACGTTGAAGAATGATTGAAATCTTGCTGTAACAAGAAAACTGACGTGGGATGCAAGCCTCTCGAGTCTCAGGTAAACCCACCCCTATGTAATTTAGGGAAAAAGCAACGCACTTCCCGCGGGTGCAACGAATCCGACCTGCCTGGCTCGAACAGGCGACCTCAAGATGAGCAGGTATCCATTACAGTCTCGCGCTCTTCCAACTGAGCTAAGGTCGGATTACTGTTCGTAATCAAAATTATAACTGATGGTGCAAGCTTGAGCGTTCTCCTTCCTACACAGTTCTTCCATTGTTTTCCTTTCAACTTTGCTTGTTAGTCAGACGTTTAGCCTTCAGGCACATGCTGCGAACAGCTGAGACCACTGTGCTCAGGAAGCAAACAGAAGACAGACACACTTCTTATAATGGGCGCCGCGAATGAAAAATTAATGACCAGCGTTTCCGCTGACGAAGTCGTATGTAAAGTAATGGCTAGTATACAACGTCCAAACAGAGAATTTCAGAAGAAAAGACGGGGAAAAGAAAATATGATTCTGAAGGAGCTATAGCACGTAAAGGAACGATGGAGGCGGGAGTCGCGGAGGAGAAGGGCACAAAAGAAAAGAAAAATGTTGTCAAAGTCGAAACAACGTTGTAACGAGATAAATATACCTCAAAGCCACAACATCAAAAAAAGACGGAGTCAGAATAGGCGAGACATGAGGAAAAGACACGCCGGCAGGGGGGTGCGAGCCAGCCGAAGTGTCTGCGGAAGGGGGTGGGTCGAGAGAGGGGGTCATAGGAAGACCCAACTAGACATATATAACAGTGTCATCTGCCCAAAGTACTAGGTTGGGACCCGAAAAGTAATAGTATTTATAGTCTTAGGTGATAGACCAGGGAAGCAGATGTAATGTATGAGGCAAAGGAAAAAGTCGAGGGGCGTATACGGAGATATGGATGATTTCTGAAAGACAAGCGGTACGGTGTATATTGCAGTGCCAGAGAAGTAAGAGCTCGCTTCTTCCGACAATATCGTTCAATTAGCGGAAAAGCTGACTCTGGCTTCAAGTAACAGAAAAAATTCATCAGCGACCAAAGCAGATCACTGCTGCGTCAAGATCGACCTCCGCGCATGTCTCGGCTCCACAGACAACGGCGCAGGAGGAAGTTCGCGATCTCTATCCCTCTCACGCTCAAAGGAAGCGGGAGGCATAGTCGCCAGTGGGGATCCGGATGAATGCATGGGTGCGATGCGGTCTGCGTATGAGGACATCTGACCCAGGGGCGGGAGCTGCGTATTACCGTGTGCCGATGACTGCGCTTGCTCGGGCTGCACAGGTGGATTAGATAACGGGGAAGGGACTGAATAGAAGGGACCACTGGGATTCGGGTAAGATGACGGGCGGGGAGGATTGTCGCTAGGAGAATAATGCACAAAACTCATGCCGGAGGCTGGAGGCGAGGGAGACGGGGTTATCTTGTCGCCAAGCACGTGGTGCCCTGGATGTTGATAATTCTCGCTTCCTGAATTGGACCCTGTAGAGGAGAATGAACTTTCACCATAGCTCCGGCGCATGGCAGAATAGGATGGAGATCCGGAGACGGGTGGTGTTGCAGATTCGCGTTTGGTGACACCGCCTTTGTCTTTTCGCCGACGCTGAGTTTGATTATGCCCTTCCTTTTTGGCACGGGAACGTGCATAACGGAGGCCGCAACTAAAAGGCGTGTTCATCAGTCATGAAAACACCCAGTGGAGATAACAAGAAAAATACGTACGCATTACACAGCTCTTTTTTTCCACTGGGGCCTTTGCGCCATTCGGGGCTCGATGTAGCCTTGCAGCTGGAGCATTTAAGAACGCCCGTGGGTCGGTTACCAGCGTTACGACCACCAGTAGGATAGGGCTGCTCCCTAGCTGACCCAGGGCTCACTCGACGTCGCGTCGGTGGTACCACATCAGACGATGGCGATGCTCCTTCGGTGCTGCCTGCAGTAGGCGAATAGCTGTAACCTGGGGAACTCGGTCGGTTGAAGCCTCCGCCAGCTTCCACGTAAGATGTAGATGAAGACTGCCATTGTTGGCTGGGCTGAGGTGGAGGCGGATATGACCCAGACCGTAGATTACTTACAGCCGGGGGAAGAGGCGACGCTGAGTGGGCAGGACTTGGCGATCCCCACTGGTTATAAGAGCCAGCAGGCTCGCCTCCTTGTGACCAGCGCTGCGGAGCGTACGCTGCTGCCTGCGCATGGTAGCCGGTATTATATGACGATGACAATGGGGGGAGGGCATATGGAGCCCCTTGTTCATAGTACGGCGACTGTTGATGAGGATTATAGCTGTTGCCGCTGTAGCCCAACTGTTGCATTGTCGCAGCAGAGTTGGGTGAGCTTCGTGGGGAGGAGATGACCTTGTGACAAGCGAAGATCACAGACCCTGCGTACAAATACATCAATTGAAACTGAAACATGAGAACAAGGGGAGGACATACCATGAGGAATGAAGATGCTTTCAACCTCGCCCATGACTGAAGGCACGGGGAGCAATGATCTATACCTGCGTGTACAACTCGTCTTAGCGTCAGTACCGGGCAGTCCATCGTCGATTTTTGCACTCTCCACAAGGCGGGCAAAATCTCTTGCCGATGGCCCTTGGCCTTGACCTTGCTCCGGAGGCCAAGTGAGGAGCAGGTGACGGTCTTCCCGGTTTGCAAGGATCTGGAAAACACGATTCATTGTACCAGGGCGTTGAACGCATACGAGAAGGCGGTGGTAAAGGAGCGAGATTTGGTCCGGTTCCATCAATGGCGTTCCGCACCAGTTAGTCCACTCCGTTTTTTGGCGCTCATCGTTATCATTCGGGGCAAGGTCGACAATGGCGTGTATGAAACAAAGCACCAGGCCTTCGGCAGCCCAGTTGATGGTGATATCCACGGCCATATAATTGGAATCGAGTGCTATCTTGTCTGCTTCTGACCACGGAGCGGGCGGTCCCTCATATCCGAGCTGTCGGCGGACTTTTGAAAGGCGGGAGAAACGAACACTGGAAAAGAGGTGAATGTCTCAGTCGTGCAGGAGTACAAGAACAAGTACCGAGTGACAGAGCCATGCAACGTTCTGCTTTCCAATACACCTCCGAGGTCGACTTTCGCTGATTCTTGTTCGTCGGGATGAACGAAAGACAGGAGAGACTTTCCGACAAGGAGCTCCGCCTGTTCCTGGAGGTGGCTCTGGAGAACGGGGTCCAAGTAGATGAATTGGAGTTCTGACGAAAGCAAAGCCCAATCTGTGGGTGTTTGGTGAGGATCGACCGAGTAAACGATCGACGAACGATCGTTGGTACTTACAACAACGGGTCTGGCCTACTTTCGGCAAAGTGACAGGCGAATGATCGGGAGAATAGGACGAGGACTGGTGGTAGGCGGGATACGACGAGGACGGCATGCGTAGTCGACCGTTTTGTGCAGGAGCGTCGTGGGGGAGCGAGGACATGGAATTGCTCATGGAAGAGGAGGACAAGGAATTCCTCGGCAAGTCCGATTGCGATCACTCAAAATTCAACTGAGACACGCATGGTGGCGTCCGCTAAATTTGAATGTTTTCTACACGAGTAATATTCTGGTAGTACTCTAGTTCCATTCTCTCATATTCTCTTGCATTCCCTTCTGTTCTCTGCTTTTCCAGCATCATACACTCGCCTCGTATGACTACGATCGGCGCTGCAGATCCGTTGCAAGATCTGCCGTGCATGTGCCCCGTTGACTAATAAACAGAAGAATATGCCTCGACTCTGCTAGCCCTTCGCGGATTCATATGTTCACGAGGCCGAAGCAAATCCGACGCATGCTTTCAGCCAGTCCTCTGCCACGCGTCCACCGAAGCAACCAGTCGTGGCAGAAAATTAGGCTGCAGTCTGTTTGCATAGCTTTGTCCCTTGATTTCCGACCACCACCATGGCAGCAAAGAACATCTGGGTCGCTGCCGGCGATGGCGACCTCGCTCGCGTTCGAGTAAGTAGCGACACCCCCTCGTGTATGAGTCTATCTGATACATGTTTCCAGGAATTAGTCGAACAGCAGTGCAAGTCCCCACCCTAAGTTCGCACATATCAAATCGATCATCTTTTCTCCATCCAGCTGTACCACCCAATATCCCAGACCAGTTTACTTATACGCCGATGTACGTACGGCCCCGGTGCCGCGTGGTCATTTGGAACTAACGCCCAATGAAAGGCACGCGGCAGCTTCCTATGGCCAACTGGAGGTTCTGGAGTATCTCATATCTCATGGTTAGTCCATTCATAGCTCGCATTCTCTTCAGCAGTCCAAGCTGTCCAATCCATACCTTCAGGAGGAGACGTCAACGTCACGGATGGCGATGGAGATACACCACTTTACACCGTTGAGAATATAGAAACGGCCCGGTTTCTTGTGGAGCACGGCGCTACTGTCGACCGACGAAACGCTGAAGGCGTTTCAGTAAGTTCATCCACATCTCTCAGTCAATTATACTTCCTGACTTCTCTCAGCCAATAGAACATCTTACGGAGGACTTTGGCCATGTTGCAGCCTACCTTCAAAGCCTATCTTCTCCTGCGGTACCACAAGCCCCTGCACCTCTGCAGCCGTCCCAGCACCAGCAAAATGCTGCCTCGGAGCAGCTCACATCGGAGCTCATGGCATCGGTCCAGGATATCATGCAACGCGCGGAGGCAGAAGGTCGCGATCCAGATGAGGAGCTCCGGCAGGTCGTGAGCAGGACTGTCCTCGAAGGAGTGGTCACTGGCTTCCAGATGACAACCGACGATGATGACCGGAGAGGCGCCGGGGCCGATGCCAGCCAGGGTATCAACGGTACACCAGCCAAAAAACCTAAGACAGACGACGGCTGAGGGTATGTGTCTTTATTCCCGCTCGTCTCTGTATGTCTCATCTGCCAAACACCCAAGCTTGCTCCCGGAGCTCGTTCTGTGTGGCAGATGAGAGAAATTATGCAAATCAGATCTGATCATGATCAGAAGGTCCTCGATGATCGTGATCACTTATGATGACTCGATCAAGGTAATCGAGGAGTTCAAGCCTAAAACGGATCGAGGACGTGCTTCGATTGCTTGACAATCGTGGAGATTTTCATGTTTGTTCTGTAAGGGCCGAGGGAGTAGAAAAAAATAAAGTTGCGGACCCAGGTGTTCTGATCGAATTTGTGTACGCGTTTAGGGGCGTCCGAGCGTGTCCATGAGGTTTATAATTTCTTTGAATATGCTTGAATCTGTTCTGGATCCAAATCGCATATTCTGTTTCGTTAGACTCCGAGTCTCCGACTTTGTGAATCGCGAAACTGCTGTCTTTCCTTGTTTACGATGTTGGTTTCTCTGATCTCATTCTGCCCTTTTCTCATGTCACAAATGCTTCCCAGCTTTGAGTTGTGGGGGACCTTCAAGGGGATTTTGGCATAACTCATCTTCGAAGTGCTCAGCAGATACAGCAGTCACTGGTTTGGTGGGGTGCGCCATTAGTTCAACATACACCGAGTCCATTCTCCTCGAGATATAGTAACTGTACAAATATAGATAGTACAGCATCCTGCCCCACTTGATCCAAAAGGACAGACGAGGAAGTCCCTGACGTGGCGTAGCCACAAGATATATGGCTGGAGGTCTATTGCGAAAGCAACGACGTTGATCTTCCCTTCAACCTGGGCCGTACGGCTTTGATGAAGATATCAAACATGGAGAAGACACGACGGGTGACGTCCTCGTGAATGTCTGATGGCGCCTTGGAAGTTGGCACGCAGTGCATCCAACGCTGTATAACACACTGCTGCAGGTGATGGAATTGGATAGGAAGCATTCACTCTCCGAGCATGGATCGCTTCTGCATCGCGAGGCAGTACGAACGGCTGTGTTCAATGTGAATATGCGACCACACGAAGAAGAAAAATCAGGTGTACATACGCTATTTTTTACCTTTCGATCCGATGAAGTCTTTTTCTAGCTGCGCCAAGAAATCATCTGCCTCAGTCGCAGGGGGAGCCTTCGCTTTACCCTTATTGCGTGACGAGACAGCTTTCGCTTCCAACGCAGCCAAAGGATCGAGAGGTGGCGCCGACTCATGAGAGACAAACGTTGCTGGGTCCGCTTTCTTCTTCACAGCCGCCGTCACCACATCTTCACCAGAATCAGCCACCTTCCTACGCTTTGCCTCAACCAACCTCCTCCTCTCTTCAATCTCCCTCTTCCTCTTCTCCATCGCCCTACTCGTCTTCCCGCTCCCCTCGCCTGCTGCATCCCCGTGCATCCCCTCAACTTCCCCAGGCCGCACATCGACCGCACCAAGTTCCTGCCGCAGCTTCCCCGTCTCATCCCGTGCCGCCTTCAGCTCCTCCATCTGCGCGCGCCGCGTCTCCTCGTCCGCCGAGAACTGGTAGAAGCCGGCACCCTTCGCACGCACCTCGCCCGAGGCATCGTAGTGTATGTTGAGTGGGTTGTTTTCTTCTGCATATGCGGCGGCGACCTCGGCGACTCGTTCGGCAGACGGGACGTAGATCGGGAAGTGATTTACAGGGTTTCCTGGACATGAATGATGAGAAAAGGGATAAAACGCATTCATTGCGGTAACTCACGGATTATGATATCCCTGGACAGAAGCGCATAAGTATGGGAAAGATAAAGCAGAACCGCAAAAACGTACTCGTCTTCATCCTTCTCCTCTTCAGTCGCTTGGGCCAGACTTCTAGGTACCTCTGAACGCCGCGCCGTCCGTATACGTCCAAATTCATCCTCGTATTCCACTATCGGGTCATCCTAAGACGTAGACATGTCAGTTACAAGGTCGCGAACAAGAGGTATAGAGACGTACAGCTTCATTGCCAGGGTATCTTGGAACCTCTTGAGATTCATCCGCATCGTCGCTATCTGACTCAAAGGCGTCTGCCACGGGGTATGAATCGAACTAAAATTTTATCTACAATGTCAACAAGGAGATCCAGACGCCAGAAAGAGAAAAGTTCAGCACCCACATCAACCAAGAGCGACTCATACTGTTTATCATTCAACCCCCCAGTCTTCCCCTTCCTTAATTTCTCGTAAATCTTTGCCTTCCGCTCAAGCGCAGCGCGGGCTGATTCCAGCGTCGGCTTGCTTATTTCCTCGAGCTCAATGTCCCGAGATGCCCGGGCTTGCAGGCCCTTGTTCTGGCGAGTCCATACGGTTGGTTTCTACGGGTGCTTTATGAGCATGGCATGGTGCGTGCCGAAGTATACCAAGGGAATATGCACCTTATCAGGGCGCTTGACGCCACCCACAATATAGTTTGCCCTCCCAGCAGCTTTCGCCTTGGAAAACTCTTCTTCTTGCTTCGATAATTCAGCTTTGAGGTCGAGGAAGGAGCTTGCGCTAACTCCTTTTGCCTTTGCTTTGCTCGTAGGCGCCATTAATATCTTGCGCTGATGCTCTACCAGCCTGTTGGCTAGAAGCCTGCAGACGACGCCTTGAGGTGCTTGGTGAGGAAGATGGACAGATTATTTGGCCATGTTGTATCTCAAGGCTATTATCCACTCGGACCGATACCCCAAGAGAGCCAAGCCAAAGCCAGCCTATTGTCGACGACAATATTTACAGTTTGAAAAAGCAAGGATACAGTATGTGAATGTTGGATAGCATGTGTCTCTCAAGACGTGATGTAACATCCGAAGCCGAGGGAGGAGACAATACAGAACTCTCGCAGCATTCATTATCGTTACAGACTTTAGCAAACGCAGCCCAGAATCAAGTTATTTCGGTACATTATCCAAGTGCAGCTGGCCTTACGTACCTGGATTCCATGTCCATTAGTAACAACACAAGCCGTTCAGATACGCTTGCTCACGTTGCATCTATTTGCTTCAGCTGGGGCAACGCAAGCATGATCTTTCTTCTGTAACCCGTCATATCCCTTGTCTGGCAAGGGTTTCCTTCGAGATACAAAGTCTCCAATGTAGTTATTGATCCCAGTTGAGGCTCCAAAGCCAAAAGATCCGGAATCTCATTTCCAGTCAGCTTGAATAAAGGAGCATTATAAGAGCCACTTGATGAAAAATACAAGAGACTCACCCATAATTCCTCCAGGTGCTTGAGGTGCGATATGTTTTCTATCGCGGGCACAAAGTTATTGCCAACGTCGAGTGTGGTGAGCTTCAACTAGGAGAACAATATTAGATCATGATAAAGGGAAGATTTCAGAACAACTAACGTTATGCTCGAGACCTTCTAAGCGTTTAATACCATTATGACTGAGATATAGTTGTTCCAAGTTCTCCAGTTCCTCGAGATTTTCCAACTTCGTAATTCTGTTGGATTGAATTGACAAAATCTTGAGATTCTTCAAGGATCCCAAATTCTATGGTACCAATGAAAGTATAGGTCGACAACGAAATTGGTAGGAAGGGCAAGCAGACTGTACCTCCAGTCTAGTGATCTTGTTCTTTCCAAGCCATAGCTCTTCCAGGTTGACCAGCGCATCCAAGTTTTCGATTTTCTTCCAAAGGTTAGAAACATAGATTTACCGAAATGGCGACAACACACACCCGGATTCTATTTCCGCCTAACTCCAAACTTCGTAAATTGGTACATGACTCAAAGCCGGTGATCTTCGAGATTCGGTTTTGAACAAAATATATCGTCTTCAGAGACGGGAGTAACCCGAGACCTTCGGGCACTGCGCGAAGGAGGTTGAACGACAGGTCAAGTGTGCTTTGCGATGCGACTAGGTGAGATGCAGGCGGGTTAAAGCGACCAGCATACACTCACGAGAGTTTGGAAAGTTTATCAAGTGCATTTCCAACAGTCTTCAGCTGATTATCGTACAGATCCAGCTCTTCCAGATTTGTGAGCAGATGAAAGACCTCAGGATCCAGGAAGGAGATGAGATTTTGCCGTAGGCATAGTCGCTTAAGATACGGAGCAAATCTAGGCAGTCGCAGGCTCTTGAGTGATCCTATGCGAGAGTGCACAAGCTCAAGATCCTGTGAAATTTCAGAGACCCTGATGATTGACGGCATAGATCGAGTTTACCTCTGTCTCGTCGGGGAAATCTTCTAGGAAATCACCCTCGTCTTCCTGTTCCTCGATGACTGCATCCTCTGGCTCTTCATCTGTATCTGGATGTTCGTGATGAATATGGGGATGTTCATGTTTAGGTGGTTCTGGTAGCACGACTCGAGCATGCCTGTTCTGAGATAGGTCATACGATCTGTTGCGGGTAGGCATGGACGCACAATGTAGAGTTGGAATGTGCGGTGTCTTTGGCATCGGTGGGGGTCGGGGAGGACATGGCTATATAGGGTCGTAAGTGGGAAGTTTCAATGTTCAACTTTTAGTTCAAGTTGCGATAAACGAATGTGACAATTGGTGACATCATCACAGGTCCTACTGAGCCTCGAACCCCTTCACCAGTACAGCTGCAGGAGATCTCAACGTTCAGTCGGAATAATGAATCTATCAAGAGCAAATCATCATGGTCGCTTTATCGCTTCTTGTATTTAGTATCACGCGTGAACGCACAGCAATTCTCGATGCTTGCAGCAATGTTCAACTATAAGTATATTGAAGCAGCAAAGACAAAACAAGAAAGCAAGACTTGATACAACCCACCATGACAGTCATAAACATCATAACAAAACATTACGAGGCCTGATTCCTCTTCGACCATGTTGACAAACTCAGAACGCCAACGATGCCGACCACAAGCAACGCTGTCCCCGCCCCCACTAAACCAGGAATATACAAGTACCAGGTATTGTCCATCTCATCCTCGGCCACCTTGTTGTCGAATAACGTAAGATCCTCTTTCTTCCTGCGCCGGCGAACGACCGGTGTGTCAGGATCAGTGTTCTGGGATGCCCCAGAACGCATGCTTCCCGGGTCTGAGGCTCCTAATTCCATGGCAGGCATCTCAAGTTCCTCGACATCGTGAGAAGGGTATGTAAGAGGAAGAGTGGGTATATCCAGACCGGGCTCCAACGCGCTGGCGCGCTCGAAGTACCTCGCGGCGGCTTCACGATCTCGCTTCCACGCCTCAGTGCCACCCTCTCCTACCTGTGCATGAAGTGGCATACGGATAGACGACAAGCTGGAGTAAGAAGCAGCAAGGAGAGTGGACGCTGCTCCTTCCAGGTGAAGAAGGCCCGCTTCGAGGTAAAGCTGGGCCAAACCACGCTTTCCTCCGATGCACTGAAGGTAATATGTCGTGGTGCCACGTGGGGCTGGGTCTCCAGGAGCGTCATCCACATTGTATGTTGATCCAAGTGGGAGGTAGTGCGACGCAAGCCTCATCGTAGCAGAGGGAACATGGGCTTGATGCCATGCTCGCCTATGGTTCATCAGAATCAGATCATTCTTCTACACGACGAAAGGCTTACAAGAAACATTCAAACGCTTCTTCTTTATCTTTGCGTATGTCAAAGAGCTCAAGTGCAATCAGTACTAGACTTGTCGGGTCCATGTTATACTGATGCTCTAGTTCATGACTCGCATCGAAGATGACCGAATCAGTAACAAGAGGCGAGAGATAATCTGGCACGGGGCCCACGATCAGTGAAGGCCAGATGACAGACTGATCCTTCTCCAAATGGAGGGTCAAGAGTCTACCAGAGTGCGGTGACTGTAATGAATCTATTGAGGAAAACGAAGACGTCACACTGCGCAGGATGTGATTTGGCGACGTCGAGCGGGATGCACCGGCGTTCGAATGAGGTTTACGGCGCGGAAGGGGAAGCAACGCATGCTCATCGCCAGACGATAGACTCGGAGACGAGAGAATCGGGGATGGGGCAACATCCTCCGCTTCAGAGACCTGCCCACTCTCGAGGGATGCTGCGAAACTACTCGATATCTCGGGATCGGAGACAAATGCATAAGAGGATTGTGTAGATGCCGTGGACACGGTGGATGTTTTACGTTCGCGTCCGGAAAGATGCGACGTTCTGGGCTCGAGCTGCCACACTGAGTTCGTGGTACCGACATTTCCGTACAGACGCCCCTAGTGCGCTGCGCATGAGGATTTCTGATGTTCTGGATTAGCACCAGACTGACCTTTACTACTGGCGCTTGCCCATGAACGCCCACTATCAAATAGTTGCGTTCAATCACAACCTAAGGAGACAGTGCACATTGATAGACGATCAATCGCTCAAAAAGCTCCAGGCGCACCAGAACGTCCTCCACTTGTGTGTCATAAGGGACCATCAGAAGGACAGTAGCCTGAGATGCATATAATGAGACGAATTCTGTGACCGGATTCTGGGATAAAAGCAGTAGATACCTGGTCATGCGACTAGATGAATCACAGTCTGTTAACAACTCAAAAAGCTGATTGCGCAAGTCCAAACCTGATGCCACGAATAAGAGTAATACGTCCTCTCGTTGTATTTGTCCATGATGAGTGTTGGATACGACGTGAATGAAGGAGAACAAGGCAAGCACTGCAGTCCTGACCTGTCCTGACTTGGGGTTCGGCATTGAGTCAAAGCTGAGCCACAGACATGGCCACGTGTCCGTTACCCGTACCCGATCAATCACTTTGACAATTGCTAAAGGTGGCATAAAGGACAGACTGAAGACAAAGTCTCGAAATCTAAGTATGACAAGGTATATTATTGTGCAGCAATGGTATAAATGACAGGATAGTTAGTTGTATGTATCAGTGGTCAGAATCTGGTGTCTACGGGTATGTTCTCGCGGACAGTGGTGGTTATTCTCTTGATTGTATCCTTCTCCGCCTCCATATGTTGAATCATCATGCCGTCCAATTTCTTCAGGCTCTCCTGCGCCTTCTGGTTGTTTCGCCATGTAGCCGCAACCCCCACAGTTGACCTCCGCTTGTTGGTTGCCCCCATTTCACCGTCAGCTGTTGCAGGCCGGTTCGCTTGGGTGTATTGGTAGAAATCGAAGCTCGACACGGGAGGCGCATGCCCATGGTCGCTCTTTCCTTGATGCTCTGTGAAGAACTGTTTGCGAGCCGGAACATTCGCTATGGGCCGTTTCGGATTTTCTGCCCCGAACACACGGCGCTCAATTCCCTGGCTCACGTAAGGCGTGGAGTGGTTTCCGAGATGCATTATTGGTCTCGGAAGAGCAGATGCATTTGACATGGCACGAGCACGAGCGTCCGTAAATATGTTGGCACGTTCATCATCGTCATCGTCATCTCCGCTCTCACTGGATGAAGATTCTAGATCATCCATGGCATTCGGCTGGGACTGGATGCTGTCGAAGAATGACGTTGGCGAAGATGGGCCTGGAGCCGAATGAATTGTGACAGGACCATCTGTGGATGGAATCTCGAGAGAAAGCTGTCTATCCAATCGGTTTTCACGCCGTTCAAAAATGGGCAGAGGCGGAGTGGGCAGAGGCGGAGTGGTAGGCTCCGGCGCGGTGATAAGGAGGGTGGTATTATCAGTGAGGGGAGAAGAGGAAGAGTGATCCGGCTCCGAGAGCTGAGGGGAAACCAAGTTTTGGGCACGCATAGCTTGGTAGTGGAAGGATGAACTTCGCGGAGGTGGACAGAGCGGTATGTGAGCCAGGGATGAAGATATTCTTGGTGGAGGGGACATGGCGGAATATCGGGGCACAGGACTGTCACGGACGTTATTCGTATACTGTTCCATACTAGGTCGCCAGGGCTGACGATTAGAGGACGAAGACAATACATCCTGGAAAGCTGATGCCGTTGGCGATGGCTGTGAATATTCAGACTGAGATATGGATGGCCGCCCATCAATCGCAGAAAAAGCGGTGGATGAGCGAGCTCTCTCATCTTCCTCCGACTCATGCTCAGAATAGTACGGCTGCGACATGCCGCGGCTGGATGAGTCATTCAGCTCCTCAAATGATGCTGAGGCAACCACATCCTTCAAGGAGGACAGAGTGACAAGCGAATTGGAGGTTGGGAGCGGTGAAGGCGTCAGCACGGAACGTCTCGTATCTGACTCATATGCGTCGGAAAGCATGGGGGATGACATGACTTTCCGAAGTGATGCTGGACCATCCACAGCTGAATGGTGACTGTGAGATTTAGGTCGGTGCAACGATGTTTGAGAAAGTGAGTAAAGAGGATTGATAAGATACTTTCGAGGTGGAGGGGCCAACGGAGTAAGAGGGCCAGAAGGCGTTTCAGCACGAAGCGGAAGATGGCTGTGTGGTCGGGATGTATCTAGTGGGGCGAGATTCCCACTACCGTTTGCCTTGGAACTAGAAGATTGGCTCTGACTGGATTTCGTCCTTGTCAGCGGTGGTGAAGAGATGTCTGATGAAAGCCTCAGGTTGCGGGTAATCCGCTGTTCCAACAGAGGCATTACAGAGAGAGGCTCTCCGCGAGAAGGCCCTTTAGAAGGACCCTGAGGTTTTGTCGAGTTCAACTGTGGTGAACCAAACGGTGTAGAGGAGATACCACCAAACAGTATAGAGAACGACGAAGCATCGGGCGACGTAGTATCAAGTGAGTGATGGACTGCCTGATGTAACAACGCCTTCCTCCAATCATCGTCAGCATCATAAGAGGACGGGCCAGGACTATTCGGCGGAGGCAATCGGTCAGCTAAGAGTGCCGCACCCACCGAGTCATGAACACCTAAGCCATGCAGTGCCGACGCTTGCACCGCAAATGGATATGAAGCTGAAGGCGGTGGTAGATCAACGGCGTCAGTTGGATCAATCACATCGTTCGCTATACTCTTCCCTGTCTGGGAACCTTGATCGCGACGAACACCTCGAGCCTTCATGTCCTGCTCCGCCTGCTTCGCGGCAATGGCCAAATCTACCATTTTCTCTCGGACCACGACGACCCGACCTGTCCGAGTCCCAGGCGGTGGAGGCATTCGGGGAATCTGGGTCGATATCCGTGGCACGATATAGGACGGTGTAAGAGAATCAGAGGCAGTTCGGAGAGCTGGCCTTGGTGCGTCGGGAGCTGGCGAAAGCCCAGTGGGTGTTGTGGGCTTGGACTTGGATTTGCCACGGAACAGATCCATGAACGCGGGTGTGGTCGACCGTGCCACCTTCTTGGGTGCATTGAGATTTGCCGATGCAAAGTCTGCCGGAGATGGTTTGGAATGTGCAGGAGGCAGGAAATAGTTGTTTTTCACTAATAATCGGAGACGATAGGAGACGTCGTCCGTATCATACTCTTGAGCGTCAGCAACTTCGGGATCATATGAGGAGACCGCATGATTGTCGTCCTGTTCGACCATTGAACGCGGGGAAGGTGGTGACTCGGGTGCAGACGCAGTGGACGTGGATGGTGGGTACACAGACGAGGATACCCCAGATCGCTGGGTCGATAGTGAATCCCGGACGTTTCCAGCCGAAGCATTAATACCTGTCAAGGAAGGATCACGAGAGAATGCAGACGGCGGTGGCTGAGGTTGAGAGGCTGTCGGCATGATCGGTAAACCGGATGTTTGTCTTGACTGTGCAATGCTATAAGTATAAACCTTCGAAGAAGAGGTCGTGGGCGTACCAGTTTAACGGGCACCGGCAATGACTGTGAGCTCTTGTCGGGAT
Source organism: Hypsizygus ulmarius (assembly GCA_018851835.1). Taxonomy (NCBI): domain Eukaryota; kingdom Fungi; phylum Basidiomycota; class Agaricomycetes; order Agaricales; family Lyophyllaceae; genus Hypsizygus; species Hypsizygus ulmarius. The sequence goes on along the minus strand of JABCKG010000069.1, from coordinate 7,276 downwards.
AGATTGTAGTGGCGCTCGCTTCTGCTGGACGAGCTTCTACACTGTCATCGACACGAACCTGGTGCAGGTCAAAAGCTGTACTACTCCTGCGAGGCGAACGCGGTGGACGTGGTGGTGCATTCAAGACATCACTGGGAGTGGTTGGTAAGTTCGGTGTTGGTTCCTCCACAAAGGCCTTATCAAGGTAAGGCAATTCAGATTGGGGGTCCTTCGAAAGGTTAACAGGCCGAGGAGACGATCTACCCGTTAGAGTTTTGGACCGAGTCCTGGTCCTAGCACGGCGCGTGAGACTGACACCACTGGCAAGACTGGAATTACTTTCCACCGAACGAATAGAGCCTGGCCGCTGCGTTCCCTGGCCATGAGAATGGTCGGCCATCGTGGAAGAGGGGCTCCCTTCGCGACTCTGTAAAATCCAACTCGGAAGCATTGCAACACCTGATGGCTTATATAACCATACCCGGTTATACCCTCCAGCCATCCGCACGGTGACAGTCGCCTTGACCATTCGTTTTTGGCCGTTGAATTAGTTTGTTTAGCATGTTCGACCTCTTGGCGCATTGTATGTTCCGTTTCTACTAACACTCAAATTTTTGGAATGCTAACCAAATTTCGCAGACCTCCCGAAAACCGATGGTTACCTTCCATACTGGCAGCTCTTTGTTGCGGCGACGGCCCTCTTCAATACAGTCCAAAATTTCACGACTCTCAAACTGACGCGTCGAATCTACAATGTGCAGCCTAATAGTGGTAACACGCGTCCCAGGAACTAGAGAATCTCTGACCTACTTATATTTTGTTCCAAGTAACCGCTCTCCAAGCACGAACCTTTGCCGTCTGGACTCTCACCTCCGCTGTTGTCCGTGCTTACGCCGCGTATCACATTCATGACAAAACGTGAGCTGATAGATATTGTTCCCTAACGCGAGGCGCTCATGTCTGCTCCTTTTAGCGTCTATGATATAGCCATGTTCACATATCTAATTGCTTTCGGTCACTTTTCGTCCGAATGGTTCATCTTCCGCACTGCTACTCCCAGTCCAGCACTGATAGCTCCCGTCATTGTTTCTAGTGAGTAATCTTTCTTTCTGCACTCGTGGAGTAGTTCTTAACAGCAATCCTAGCCTCCTCTTTGATCTGGATGTTCAATCAATATGACTTCTACGTCAAAGCCTGAACGTTGACCTAACATTGCATTCAGCCTCAGCTCTTCTCACATTGCTACTATCACATTTTTGCTGATATCTCCTGGATGTTCTCGGTATAGGAAGTACACGTCTTGGTTGGATGATAAATACACATGTTCTAGGATCCTGGCCAC
>JABCKG010000068.1:26277-41253 GCA_018851835.1 Hypsizygus ulmarius | reverse complement strand
AGCGGTGCTCGCAATCTGTACATCCACGGGTTCACCTACCGCTCTAACCGCGTACATGTGACTGGGACATGGAGAGAACAGGCTGGCGGTGTCTCCTGCAGCAGCGGGGGCCTCACGAACCACGACACGACTTATATCTATTCAGACGACAAAGGTAATTTTGTACTTGGCTCCTTGCTTCCTTAGCCCCAGTTGTGTTGATTACGCTACTACCAAGGCCGGACCTGGAAAAATAACGCTGGAAATACCATTGGGACTTCAGGATCTAGTCCAGTCAACGTCAACTCTGCTGGAATCGTTGTGGATTTCTTGAATGCCGACCATGGTTTGATGAACCAAGAATCCCAAGCCGTAGACTCCGTTGGGCTGATACACTCGATTATTTCTTATATTCCGGGTGCACTACCTGTCCACTGTTCATCCCACAACCACGACGACTGATATTATCCCCAGGTCGATTTACTCAATGTGTAACGAGCTATCAGAACGACCGCATCGCCTACGCCCGGCCCTTCCACGTCTACCGCTCGTCCAGCGGAACATTCACGAAAGTCGAGATTCCCTTTGCCATCAACTCCGTCGGGCGCTCGCAGATCGTCATCGATGGCGCGGACAATGTATATGTCGTCCTGCCGTATGTGCGTATCGTCACTGCGAGCAAGTCTTCTGCTTGGACGGACTGGACGCTTGCTTTTGATGGCGTGGCGGCAGGCTTGAACGCATTTGGGGAGGTGACGCTGGATCGGGCGAGGGTCGCGAGTGGGGTGCTGTCTGTGCTGTATCAGGTGAAGAGTTCTGGCACCACGCCGTCCGCGGTAAGGGTTGTGGATTTCAATTTGAATTCATAGGTATGATTTCAATCAAGGTCACAATATAAAAGGGCCTCCCATGTTTTTGGCAAAGTGTTCAAAATCACACTGAATTTGCTGATATTGAAGTGGCGCATTTCTATCCTATTCCCGGGCCGCATCCCTGACCGCTCCCGATCTGCACGAATTTTACTTGTACACTTATCATCAGGGTACATGAAAGGCTTGGTAGAACTGGAAAAATGTTTAGTATGCCCACTTGCTCGTGATAATACCTTCGAACGCTGTATATATTTCCTCGTTGCTGCATTCCCGTGATACCTCAGCAAAGTATCGGTTCCGAATTCTCATGGCACTGATGCAATTTGCATTTGCATTCATGATTTCTGTCGATAACCTGCATCGCGTCTCATTGTAGAGGACATATAAGTCTTCAAACAAAAATCTATGGTGCCAAAGGCATTCCCCTTTTCAGGCGATCCGCCTCCCAGAAGGATGAGTTTTGCACGCCCTCTTCAACGCATTAATTATATCCTGTAACTCTTCTTCATCTGCTAATCTTTCATCGGGGCTGCGGGCAAGAAGTACTCTGCTCGCGCCACTCTGCACAAGCCCCACCGTCTCATCCACTCGCTCCCGGTACCCCTCCATTGTGCAACACATCGACATTATGTTGAATTCCATCTCACGTGCAGCGGCGGAGATCGCGGTGGCCCTGAGAGACGAATGAGTATAAATAATCAAATTGGAGAGCATAATAAATTCTGGGATTCACCTCGCCTCTGAGTGGAGATGTCCACCCCCAAGCGAGGTCCATGCTCTCTCCCTGTCGTGTACGCCCATACCCTTGCCAGTCATGAGGACACCATGTAATGTGCGGCGGATAGTGTTGAACACACGAAGGCGTGCATTCATCTATTGATATGTATGAGCAGAGTTGCTGGCACGATAGAGGCACGAACAGGAATTGCATACGGGGATCTTGGCAGAGAAGGAGACCTCGAGTTCAACCGTGACATCTGGAAGTTGTAATAACGACGCTACCATGCAGACAGGGTAAATGGTCAGCCGAGGTGAGCTGAAGCCCTACGTACGCATGTCTAGATCCGGCCCGTCGTGGTGTTGCTCAGGGGTCGCTTCGACTACTTCGACCTCGTCGTCCGAGATTGATATTGATGTGGATTGTGCACGAGGCGGCAGCGGCAGCTGTTCTGACGTTGGAGGCAAGGTGACCATCTTGAAAGGGGTTTTAAAAGGAGTTTTGAAGGGTTTACTTAGGCTCGATGCCGATCCGAAGGGTTTGGTAACTTTCAAAGGAGACAGCGAGCTCATTGAATCGACTGACTCGAATGAAGATAGTTAGAAAAGAAGTACAACATACCAAGAGCAGATACATATGACACCTTTGGCTTCTTCGCTTCAATCACGCTACGACTCGGTCGGAGTCGGAGTCGAGGTTCAATGGCAGCAAGAAGAGTTTCTAGGAGTTTTTCAATCGATCGAATGGCCGCCAATTTTCAGAAAAAACAATGTCAGGGACGATATTCTCGTGTTGCCGACCTTGACCATGGTGTGATTTTGGTCTTGCTTCCTTGCCCTTATGGCCTCTCATCGTCTCGAAAGTTGTTTACCGGAGAATGCCATTGTTCTGAAGCATCCAATAGGTCGAACCCGTGCATTACGTGTTTCTACACATTTTTTCTTTGTTACGCCAACTGACCCTTGGTTATATACTCCAACAGAACCCAACACCAGTTACTAGTAGCCGCTCAGAGCTTAATAACCCTGGGACTCAATGCAATATGGTACAAATACACGAGTGAACCTATGAGCTCTGACGTTCTGCCTGCAAACCAATAGCTGATCTAGTGGTCTTGCAGAACCTGTAGCTGGCAATGCGAAGCGTGGATATCAGGCGGTGGTTTCACATGGGACCCGATTACAGCTCGCGCTGTGTAAGTGCATTCATTCGTCATTTGGAGCAGTCGGAGCGTATAGGTACTCAGTGTGGTACGTTTCACTATACTCATATGAGTTCTTTCTAACTGCACCGTGTGCTCAGGCGATATCTCCCTTGCGGCTTCGTTAGAGGAAGAAAATACTATCTTGGCAGCCTTGGCCATAAATCCTAGATTCTAACTCTTTCGCTGCCTCAAGGTGAGTGTACCATGGCTTATCGAAAGAACCGCTAGTTGACCACTATTTATTGAAGAACCGCAACTGCTACCACAAATATCATGCCATTCTACGTCATTTTTTCCTGGTGATAACAAGACGGCTTACTTAGCGAGAATGAGCTTTGTAAACTTCGACTCACTTATTGAGATAGGTCCAGAGAATTTCACGGATTGTTCAAAATATCACGCTCATTCTATCAGATTCTACCATCCACTTAGATGGCGCATGTCGTATATCATCTTCAACCGAGACTTCTTTGATGAAGGCACTCATCAAATGTGACGACAGGAGACGACATCGATGCCCCAGCCTCTCGGGACAGCGTCTTTAGGATCACAAACCAGGTCGTTCGTTCCTACTACCCAGTTTGCTGGGGGTGGAATGGTTCGTGGTAAGTAAGATCTTTCGTCTCGTAAGTGTCTGCTACGAATCTAATCACGGGTGCCTCCTTAAGCAAATTAACGTCGACGTAAGCGGGCATGGGTTCTCTACGATCGCTGGCTCTGATCAGCTGTCTGAAAGATAAAACGGTACATATACTTCGACTCATGGTTGTATCGCCCTAAGGTTCACCACTATCATTAGGCGTTAAACCCGCAATCCTTCATATTTACAACGCCGCGGCCTCCACCAACACACTTTACAACATGGTATCAATGACTTTCATGGAGGTGCATCAGGGGATACAAGGACCTACATACAAGGACCCTCTCCTCTCTTTGGATTATAACATTGGCGAATTACACCACCTGCTCCAGCTGCCGTAACATGTTCATTAGTGTTAATGGGGCACGTAAGTGCAGCAGCCGATTTCCGCGGTGGGTATTGCACATGCTCTTTCATGCCTGCTAAACTGATTTTGCTGACGCCTGTGCTGCATATGTCCTATCGCTCCTCGGATTCAAGTTGCGAAATCGTGCATGAATCCTGATGACTTCACGCCTGACATTTACCGTGTTGCGGGTGTCCCTGTGAAAGGAGACCTTTGCTGCAGCTGAGAACACTTGAATGCGAGTGGCGTTTATTTATTCGAATCGGAACCGTTGCGGAATCGGATACCATAATACTGTACTCGAGTACTTACCCAATACTTTGGCTCCCTTCATGATGCATCAGCTCCCTTAAGTATCCCACAGAGCCCAGATTGCCTTTGTTCACAGCACACTTGCCGGATCTAGGAGATCTCCAGACGGCAACCCAACCTTATTGAGTCGGCGTATTCCCATCAGATCCAGATGCGAAAGCCCGGGTAAAGATCTCGTTCAAACTAGTTCGCCATCTTTTCAGCCCTTGACATCCGGCCCTTGAGAATTTTGACATTTCTGAAGATTGGTCCGCCAAGGTGCTGGTTCCCTTCTGGAGTTTTCACCGTGCGGTTTATCGAGGTTATTGAAGTACATTCGACAAAATTGGGCGGTGGTAGCTCGTACAACAAAGTAAACAGTAAGTATTCGAGTACACTTCGATCTGCAGAATTCATAACTTTATAAGTAGTAGGTATAAAAGACAAGAGTACAACAAACCGACAGCAGGAATGTGTATAGATAAACACGAGAGCAAAAAATGTATAGCAATCGATAAAAGCGAAACCATGAAGCATAATGTCGGAAGAGCGAGAGTTGGCTGAATCCAGTAGAGAGAACAAAAAGGGCAAGTCTACTGCTCACTTCGGCGCAGGATCACCATGAGCCCATCGGAATGAGCAGAGAAGATCGCATCAACGGGGACTTGTGGCGATGGCCCTTCCGTCGATGGCAGAGACGATACATGGGTGCGGACAGGAGGAAGGTGCGTTGGGCGGCCGACATCACGGTGGTGGCTGCGTGATATACGGTTCCGAGCACCTTTGTGTCTGGACGACAACGCAGAAGGCTCTGGCAGCCGCACGCTATGAGAAGGGCATAAAGGATCAGTGGAGCTCGAATTAGGGGGGAAAGGATAGCCACGAACGTCGAGTCTCTGCCTTTTGTCAGGAGGACGAAACGCCCGAATCCAAACCCGCCGTCACTTGGCTGACCGAGTTCATTGACGCCCCAGCCTTTGACGCAATCGATCCAACTTCGGACGGTATTCTCGTCCTTCTCGAGCACGAAATCAAAGAAGCTGCGTCCCATGGCGGATAACGTTGTGACTAAGTAGTCGTTGGAACAGTACATGATGGTGCCCTTGGTCGAGAACCGATCAAGGATGAAGAGGGTACGGAGCGATTGATTGGGGAGGTGATCGAAGGAAATCGTGTCCTGGCGCCTAAGTTCAGGAAGTGGGGTCCGCTCCTCAGAATCGCTTCCTGAAGTTCCGGGGCTCCTTGGAGATCTGGAGTGCCACGATGAAGATGGCGACGATGGGGAGGGTAGAGATGAGGTACCGCTCCTTGGGCTGATAGGAGAAGGATCATGCCAGCGCTGGAAGTACAACTTCAGTTGACACGAAAGTAGGTGAATAAACTGTGGGCTTATGCTTTACTTTGAACTGGAAATTCGTGGCGCTTGGCGTTATGACCGTAATTTCTTGAGCAGTGGAGGCATTGTGCATTGCCTTTCCTGGGTTCGCAAAAGACACACTCCCAACTAAAACATTATGGACCACGGTTCTGGTAAGAAGAATCAGGCGTTTGAAAAGAGGTGATTGCTCAGGGTATTCTTTACTGACCTTGACTGGCGGGGAAAGGGCACGAGCGTCAATCTGGAGCCTCGGATGGAATGAGTCCACTCACAATTCCGCAGAGAATATATCCCCGACTGGGGATCTTATGCTTCATCCGGAGGTAAACGAGAACAGCAGCTTTGTCTTGTTTGATCGTATCGCTGGGGTCTAATCAGCCGGGCACTTCACAAAGCCATGTACAATATGTCGTACTAGTGGAGTTGTTTCGTCCTTGAGAATTCATCAGGATGTACAAGTTCAAGCGACGGCCGTCCGATGAGCTCATGAGGTTCATATCCTGTGCAGTGGCTGGTGAGTAAGCGCCTAAGAGAAAAAGCCGAGCAAGGACCTACCAAGCAAGTCCGTCACAGAATTCGTCATGAAAAGCCATTTGGCCTAGAAAAAAGAATCGGCATCGAATCAGACGACAGTCAAGAAGCAACGCGTACCTGCTCCGAAAAATCGACAATGCCAACTGAAAAGCGAGCGTCAGACGAGTTCTTACGAGTTTCCTAAGATAGAAACGTACTGAAGGATAAGCCAGGCGTGGTGCTGTCCATAAATGAAGCGGAAAAGGTCAGGATGATGTGTGAGGAAGGAAGGAAAAAATATCGGGGGGAGAAAGCTTCGAGGCGCCGGGGTTGAGTTTGACAGTTAAGGATGGGTGATTGGCTTGCTGAAAGTGGGAGAAAGATTATTTATTCGTTTGACCGGTTTGATTAGTGCGATTCTTCTATCTATGAGTTATACTTCCGTCGGCCACAACGCCCCAGATGGGGTACAAGATCGCCTTTTCCAATGCGAATCTGTCCGGCACGCTTTTTGGCACCGCCGACCACGTTCTTGGTCCACATCGAGCCTTTTTCAGGGCTGCGCTCGCCTTTCCACCACATTCCTATGCAAGGATATGTCTGTTCACTGGTCCAATGATGTTCACTGCGGTGCCAGGGATAAAAATATGTTCGCTGAATTTCATTTTTCCCAGCGAGGATTGAACGCGGAAAGCGTGTTCTGTCCGGCAATCTAGATTGATTGCCATTTTCGATCGGAAATTTGTGGTCAATCGTGAACGTTCCTTGACCCTTGACCACGATGTGGTCCACTGCTCGAGAGATCGCAGCTGGAGACGTCGTCATTATATGGCTCGTGAGTGGTCAGCTTGTACCATGTGTCCCCGCGTCAATGCTAATCCGAGAAATCAGACCCGGGACGTTATCCAACCTCTTCTCATAACACCAGGCAAGGATTTCAATAGCAAGTTCGGTCACTATCGCCACGCAGATCTCGTCGGGATTCCCTATGGCTCCAAGGTTGGCTCTCGCAAGGGGAAGGGTTTCATACATGTCCTACGACCCACTCCGGAGCTTTGGACCATGGCCCTTCCGCATCGCACGCAAATATTGTATCTTGCTGACATTGCGTTCATAACTTCTCACCTAAACATCAAAAGAGGTAGCCGTGTCATCGAAGCAGGTGTGTACCCACTTGCGATTGCAGCCGCCACGAGACCATGGACACCCTGTGATGGATATTTCCCCACCCGTTGCCCTCCTGACTTGTCAACATGTCTGTGTGTCACTCGTGCTAACCAAATAACCAATTACAGGTGTGTAAACATGGGCACCTCCTCGCTCCATCTCGGCCCCTCATTCACAATCTCGGCATGGATCATAGGTACTGGATCAGGATCGTTCTCTCATTCTGTCGCGCGGACAATTGGGACCGCTGGTCATCTATGGTCATATGAATTTCACGAGATAAGGGCTTCTAAAGCGAGGTAAGTCTTATGCGAATCAACTTTCAATGCGCGTTGAATGAACGACGATATGAAGGGAGGAATTTGCTCGTCATGGCATGGTCATGGTCGGATGTAGCCACGGCGACTTCCATCCCTTCCTCGACAGTAAGATGATCCTCGCCCTGTTCCTGCTCCCCGTCCGGCTTTGCAGCATATTGGTCCTGGAGGCGCTGACGAATCCTCAATCCCTGTATCAGCCTTGTCCATTGTTTCAGTACGCGCTCTTCGCGCTTCGCGCGCGCCTTTTCCTCCGCGTCTTGTTCGGCTTCCCAGTATGCCTGTTATATTTAAGAGATCCTGAGCTTCTGCAGGGATGGATACCATGGACGGACATACCTCGAGTAACGCCGCTTCATTTTCTTTTGCAACGACGATGCCTTCAATGACGGGAAAAGCGCGGCGTTTCTTAAACTCGAAGCCGGTCTGTGATAGATTAACTGAATAAGTAACGGGGCTGCAAAGATATGCTGGAATAGCCACATACCACAGCCTCTGCGAAATCGAATCCTAGTTTTCTGGCTATTTTTGCGACGCCTTTGACTATGGATGGATGCACGTTTTGCAAATCAATTCTATATAAAAAGCATTGGACAGAAATGAGGCTCACAAGGAATATGAACCGCTCCCTGTGGTAACATCGAAGGAACATAGAGGTCAATGTTCCCAAAGTTGTTCTTCGGTACTTTACCCTGGGGATGAGGCGAACCCAAGAGTCAGTAACTGAATCGAAGAAAGTAGAAGAAGTAGAAGAAAAGATATCCACATCGACAACGGGCTCAGACTTATACATCTCCGTCTGACTCCTCGCATAAAGCCCCTGCATCATTTCCCCGTGGGCACTTCCCTCTCCCCCTCCCGCCCCAGCCTCCTTTAACTCATCCCTGAGAACCTCCAGCTCCCTCATTTTCCCGATCGTCCCTGCCCTGAGCTTAACCATCTTGAGCGGCTGGCACCCCTCCTTCACTGTTCTCCCCTCACTGCGCATCCAATTCTCGGCGGTCTTGAGCGACACGACGGAAGAACGTGGATACACGGGTTCGCCGCGGAATTTGCCAAGCTCTGGAGTTTGTGGGGGTGGTGGGTAAATGACTTGTGTTTGCTTGAGGTGGCGAGAAAGGACGTATCTGGGCAGGTAAAGTTGATATTATTACTCGCATTCAAATTCGATATGAAAACGCACAATGGGTGATCTTTGAATCCACTGATGGTGGTGGGCATACCTTCCATCATCTGAGCAGCCTCTAACTCCTCGTCTTCAACATCATCTCGATGCTAAGCAGAGTCAGCGAGAGTATCTCACGATGAGCATAGGACCCACCAATCTATACGGCCGACTAACACTACCCACTACTCTCTCCCACCACTGCTCCCTCGCCTTTCCTCCTCCTCCTATAGTACTACTTCCCCCCTGCACCTTCGCTACCCGTGCCCCAAACTCCTTTGCATACCGCCGTGTCACGTCGCGTGCATAACCATCCTCCTCAAATGCTAGTACGTACACCATCCTATTCTCTCGGCTTGTAGCTGCAATACTTCTCTTTGGGGCGACGGTTGCGGCATAGGGGTGCGGAGAGAGCTTGGATCCGAAAGGTCCAGCGGGCGGAGCGGTGGGAGTGGGGTCGAAGATTTTGCGTTTGTTGACGATGCAGCGGATAGGGTCAACAGGAAGCCAGCGTCCATCGGGACGCGAGAAGACTTCAGTCCAGAAGATGGGTGGCGTTGTTGTGGGATGTGGAGAGGCTGAGAAGTTTGTGAATTTCTCTGCTTATAAAATAAGTGATATATGACACCCACCATGTCGGCTGGAGTTGTTGCTTGACGGGCCAGGGCCACTTCCAAGAAGGTTCCCCTTGCTTTTCGCTTTACGCAGTGTAATCAAAGGTTTTGCCTTTTCTTTCCCTTTCGCCTTCTCGCTCTTTTGTAGTATGGGCCCTCCGTCAAGCCGTTGTCCATCACCCAAGAAAGCCTTCGCCTTTCCCTTGCCATTCACATCGGGTTCGGACACAGAAGCAGGTGTTTCTGGGATTTCGATCTCTTCCATGCCGTCGTCGTCGTCGTGTCCATCCCCTTCAATAACTTGCATATCCTTCACTTTACCTTTTCCCTTACTTCCTCTGGGCTTACGCACATATGTCGGTTTCGGCTTACCGACGCTCGCCTGCCATGGAACACTTTGCAAGCTCACCACCAGCCTGGCAGGTATGCCCAGACCCCTGCACAGCGCCGTGAACAGTTGGGCACTGGTATCCCTCGAACCACTCTGCATTAGAGCATGTTTCATCAGGCTCTTCGGGCTGCGTATCACCTCACCATTCTCCCCGAGGATGTCCTGGACATCTTCCAAGTTGAGCAACCCGTCAGCCTCTTGCAAGGAGGGCCCGAGCTTCCCGAGTTTCGTTTGCACTGCGTCATATGTCCTATTGCGGATGTGGCCTTCATTTGTCACTTCGAAGAAGGACGACCACCATTCAGCAAGCTGCGTGATGGCGGCTTCGAACATTCGTCCGCGTTGGTTCCGGTCCGGGATACGAGACTTATGAATCACGCCAAACGCATTTTGCAGCGAAAGGGGTGTCAAGGAGAGAAGTCGTGCCTGTAAAAACAAATCTAGGATGTAGCTTTGAGAATAATTAGGATACGCACATGAAGTAGTGGGTCATTTATCCACTTGTTCCGAATCCACGCGTTCACGAGCAATGAAACAGTGTGTAACTTATGACAGTCAATGCGAATAAGCCGTTCCGCGTGAGATATGCCTTGCTTCCTGCCGCAAAACACAATAAATATGGTTTCAAATGTTGCAAGGCAAACAGGCAGACTTGTTGGCTGCGTCTTTTTTCGGACGTGAAGCAGTAGTTTGAATGGTGATTTCGAGGTGTTGCCGTTCGGGAACGTCTATCTCTTCCCAGTCATACTCATCTTCACTGTCTTGCTCTATGAGCAGGTCGTTGTCCATGCTGGAAGGCATGCGAATAAATAGGAGACAAACAGGTCAGTGACTCGTTTGACTCCACGAAATTTAGGGTGCAATACACGGGCGGTCACGATCGCCAACGGGGTGTGACCATCGGCAAGCGTCACGCTCGTCGATGCCGAACCACCGAACCTCCATCCGCCTTACTAACTCCATCCGCCAGGTGCCTCTGTAAGCCACTGTAGGCGTCCGTCGACCGCAAGCAAGCCGCGCATGGGTGCCTTAAGTATAGCCTACATCAGTCTATCTGACGTCTCTGAACTGAAGCTTTTCCTCATAGGCCCTCCTCGTCCTTGACTATCGATATGATCAGTACCTCAGTGTTTTTGAATTTTCTGCCTGAACCTCTCCTATTACAGCTCAAATGGCTGTAAGCATGCGTCTTTTCCAAGGTTTCTAACCTGCAGTGAACTGTGAGGGTCACACTTTGATATAAAGGACTTTACTTCAAGTTTCTGAGCACGTCGAGGCTCTGTCCGGGCATGTATTCAAGATAGAGCGACTGTCATCTATCTATCAAGTAGAGCCTGCAAAGAACAGTGGAGACTCTTCCGATATCAGATATGTATTACACATGGCTTTCTCGTCGCCCTTCAACTGATGACTGATAAGAAACCGGTGGCAAAGGATATGCCGCAATAAGTAGGCAGATACATTTCCGTTTTTACTATCCGTACGCTGTGGTGTGCACTTTCCTGTAGTACGCGAAGTACATAACTTTTTGCACTCGATCAAACTCGGAAGTCCGCTTTCCTTTACAGCCATGAAGTATCGAGATAATCATGCTGCTTAAATGCTCTATCTCGAGACCATGTATATAGCAGGCAAAGTGATTTCCATTGTTGACTAAGTTCTGCGTTCTGGTTGGTTGGAGGCGAAAAAACTGCCTTGCAAGTTGCTGACAACTCCGCTGACAAAATAGCTACTGAGGGTAGCAGCCCAAATCGGGAAGTGCAATTTGCGCCGCCAGTGCTTCCGAGCCCGTCAATTGCGCAATTCACATACAAAAGCTCGCCGTTTACCGATGCAATGGCCTCAATTACCCCTCGTGCTTCCATCTTTTGGGCCGACCAACACTCAAGAATGACGTCAAGTTACTTTCCAGATGAAGACGACGACGTCGAGGACCAGAATCTCATCGCCGAAGACGCTGTGGACGATGGCCGGACACCAGTGCGTATTGCATGCACTGTATTGAAAAGACAAGTATAAATTGGGTATATATAGCTCGACAAAACGATAGACCGTATTGGGATGGGGAGCTACCAGTGGACTTTGCTGTCTCTTTGTGGATTCGGTGAGTGTCAATAGACACCGGTACGTGGAGCGCGAAAGCTAAAGCGCCTTGAAAGGCTGGATGGCAGATAATGTACGGCGCCTATTCTCCGTTTTTACATCTCCTTGACGCGAAATTTAGATGTGGATACAAGCAGTAGCAATAATACTACCTCGCGTACAACAACACTATGATGGTAGGTCTGATCAATCTACGAGAGACGTTCTTAACTTCCGAGATGTTATATAGTCCCAGATAGCTACATTGGCACTGTTTCGTCTTCGATGTTCGCCGGCATGATGTTTGGCGCTGTGGGTTGGGGTACTTGTGAGTCTACGTTGTTGAGTCTTCACTCTCCAAATGGCTCACCTTATTCGCAGGTTCCGATCTCATGGGCCGCATCACTGCTTTCAACGCGACGCTATTCTTCACCGCCATTTTTGGGCTTCTCGCATCATGTGCCCAGTCGTTTTCCGTGCTATGTATTCTCCTCTTCTTCCTCGGAAGTGCCGTTGGGGTGCGTCGCTTTCATGATTTGCCTCGAAAACCGGTGCTAAACTACGATATCCACAGGGTTCAATGCCCACAGATGGAACGCTTCTCCTAGAGCACATGCCCAAATCCAAACAATACCTCGTCACCGCGCTATCCGTCTTCTTCTCCATAGGCGCCGTTTTATCTGCAGTCGTTTCTCTCCTGGTCATACCACAGAATTCATGTTTCCCCTCTCAAACCTGCGATGTAGATTCCGATAACCAGGGGTGGAGATACCTTCTGATTTCCCTTGGTCTTATTGTGCGTTTTTACTCTATTGTCGGTTACCCAAACCCCTTCCCATGTTCCACCCTCCGTCTCTGTAGAAAAAATATAACCCATCCTAACAGACCCTCTCGATGTTCCTCGCTCGAATCGTATTCTTTCGGCTGCACGAATCCCCACGTTATCTGGTACATGCAGGGCGTCCTCTAGAAGCCATCGAATCCCTCCAATTGATATCCCGCTTCAACGGCTCCGATCTCTCGTTAGAAATAGAAGACGTCTATGATCGCCAACATCCCCATCCTGTTGTCTCCTCCAATACTGTCGAAGCCCTGCGAGTTCCAGCTTTCCCCCGACTGCAGCACAAGAAATACGATTCGCGCGCTCGCGCAACCTCGACAACATCATTCAATGCAAATAGCCTGCAGGGAACTGTACTATCTGCATCAGCACCAGATGGCAATGGTCCAGAAAATGGCAACGGAAGTGCGAGGCCGCTATTAGTTACACAATACAACTCTACAGACGCCTCGCCCACTGTGCTGGATGGGCATTCCTACGCTACACCGTCAGCCGAGCATCCGCCTGTCTTTCCTACCCCGCAACATTTGGAAGACGAAGACGAAGACGAAGACGATCCCCTTCTTAACGAGAACCCCCATTCCATGGACCCCAGCCGCAAAAGTGAATCATCGCCTGTGCAACTACCTGCCTCTCCCTCTCACACACGGACACCATCGCGCACGCCACGACCCCGGCCTCCCACGTCTACAAATAGAAACAGCCACCGCATCTCTACGGCATCGGCTCGCCGGGCATCGTCAATCTACGAGCAGAAGGTGTGTGGGTCGTTGCCCCTGTGGCTGCGCAAGCCTCTATGGGCATGGTGGGACCGTGTCATGATGGTGCTGTCGCCGGAATGGTTACGGACAACTGTGTTTGTATGGGCGACCTGGTTCTCGATGTCTCTCGGTGCGTCTTTCCCCCCCCTTCTTGGGCGTCATGCTGACCATGTACTGTGATAATAGCATATACTATGTTCAATGTGTTTTTACCGAAGCTTCTGGAGACGGGCTCGAGTATGAAGCCTGTGGTCTCCATTTTGGAGGCCAAGACGCTAGAAGAGAGTTTGTGGGATGTCGTGATCTTCACGATCGGAGGATGTCCCGGAGCCATTGTAAGTTTCCCACCTTCTCATCGTATTCTATGGATGGCTGAACATGTACGTGATGGTCAGCTTGGAGCATATTTAATCGAGTCCCCTCTGGGACGTCGATGGTCTTTGGCGGGAAGCACGTTTATTACCGCATTTTTCTGCCTGGTGTTTGTGATGGTCGAGTCGTCATGGGCTGTGAGGGCGAGTACGGTGGGTATCAGCTTGAGTGCGACGGTATGTATCTTGTCTACTTTCCCCCGATAGATTAGGACTGAGTTATTCTCTTATTATAGGCCATGTGGGCTGTCTTATATGGGTAAGCTTGTAGTGCCCCAGACTTCCTTTCGTCTCTAACTTGCTGTCTGCATGTAGGTGGACACCAGAGATTTTCGGGACGAAAGGTATGTTCATTGCAGTCCGAATAAAAACTCCTTACCCACAAAAATACACAGTGCGAGGGACGGCATGCGGCATTGCCTCTGCACTGTCACGAATGTTCGTCACATTCTTGTCTGCTATACCATTGTCACGGGTGCTCATATAAATCTAAACTCTCTAGAGGAGGGATGATCGCACCCATGGTCGGTGGTGCCCTCCTGATGATGGATCGTGCCATCCCGGTGTATACCAGTGTCGTGGTTTTTGTTATCGCTGGGTTCTGTGTATTGATGCTGCGAGAGGGCGAGGGCGACAGTGGTGACCGCGCCAAGGGGGAGCGGGTAATTGTGCATTGATCACTGGAGATTCCTGCAAAAAAACATCTGTATTGTGTAAAAATTTCTGCTTTCGCTTTCTGCATCCTGTATCGTATTCCGATTTCTAGTTCTCCTACCTGCACGAACATAATATCATCACCCATGATGATGATAAAGCATTTACAGAAGAGCTCTGTTTTGAGCGATGCAATCATTAGCACTGCCACCATCATAGTATGCAGCGCCGCTCACCATAACACAACAGCATCTGCCTCAATCTCGACTTTCATCTCCACATCAACGAACTTCGCTCCCAATATCATCGTCGCCGCCGGCCCCACATCCCCAAAGCTCTCCTTCAAAGCACGTCCCACATCCCCACTATCCTCATCCGCCGTAACGAACATCCTTAAGTACACGCACAACATCCTCGCGCACCCCTCCCACGGCCTCCACCGCCCGCACGATCTCCGCGAAGATCTGGCGCGCTTGTTCGTATGCGGAGTGTGGATGGAGTAGCTTGCCTGTGGTGCCGTCGATCGAGGTGGTACTTACCGGAGACGAAGACGAAGGGCCCGCGGCGGACGGCGCGGGAGTATCCGAATTGCTTTTCGTAAGGGTTGGAGGTTTGGAACTTTTGTGATTCTGGGGTGAGGGGTTGCAACGTTAACGCTTGCCAGGCCATTTG